>JAVSBS010019451.1:0-13939 GCA_033124195.1 Coracias cyanogaster
GATGCTGGGGGTGGCGGCGGCGGGGATGACCTGTAACAGGTAGGAGAGGCGCGGGGGCCGCCTGCCCCGGCTCGGGCCGGCCCGGCCCGCCTCCCGCGGCGCTTTGTCTCGGCGCGGCCGGGCCGCTGTCACCGGGTGCTGCCCGCGGGCTTGAAGCCCCGCGGCGGGTGCCCGGGGGGAAGGCGCTGCCCCCGCCGGTGGGGAGGCGGGCGGCGGCGGGTGGGAAACGCGCCGGGCCGGTACTTTGCGGGGAACGGTGCCGGGTGTGGGGTCCCGCCGGACACCGCGCCGCCGCCTCCGCGCCCTGTGGAGTTTCCGCGTCCCCGGGGAACCTTCCCCTTCCCGCCGGCGGCAGCGCGACCCTGGGGGTCCCTTCCCGAGGCGGGGGGCAGCTGTGGGAGCGCGGTACGAAACAGCCGCGGGTGTTTCCGTGTCGCTTCGTGCGTACCCGGCCACTACGGAGCCGTGGTATCCCCGGGAAGGGTTGATGGGGATGGGTTCTGGAGCGCAAAGGCCGCGCTGCCCATCGCCCGCCGCGGCAAAGCCTCGCCCCGTGTGGCGGTTTCTCGGGAAGAAGGGTCCCTAACGAGAGCACTCGGTGGATAGCTTGATGTTTGAGACTGGCGTCTCAAAACCTGAGGTTGAGGGAAGGGAAAAGAGCCATTTGGGACCTGGCGGCAGCTGCAGGCCCCGGGAGGGCTGCTGGCACACACAGGCTTCAGCCTGGCTGAAGACGCCTTATCTCTCCCACACCTGGTTTCTGCGGCAAATTCCTCCAGCTCTGCACCACGCCTCAGGAGAGAAGCTGTGGCAGCAGCAAAGTGAAGCCGAGTCAGGGCTACTGTGGTGGCACCCCGTGCCGGCATGCAGCGGGGAACCGGAGCAGGATCTCACCAGCCTTGACCAGCATTAGCTCTAGTGGCACTGCAGCCACACGCTGAGATAACCCTGATTCAGATGTCCATGCCTGTTAAGGTAACTGTTTTTTCTTCAGTCGTTCCAAAAGCTGCTTGCTTTCTTAGTGGGTGATGGGTTCTTCCAGGCCAGGCTTCCTTCTGCCTTCTCGGAAGCGGACAAATTGTCGGTATTTGTGCGCTCTTGAGATTGTGAGGATCAGCGCGTCGTTCAGCCCCATGTAGGTCTTTGGCTTCCACGTGGAGCCCACCTCTCCAGGTAAACGGAGTAATTGTGTATTTGGCAACTGTTCTGCTGAAGTTGTCAGGGAGCGGGCCAGCTGCCCTGCTGGTACACGCTTCCCAGGATATGACCTAGGATACACCCCCAGCACAGCAAGAAAGTTTGGGACAAAGTCAGGCGAGAGCCTACGCTTGCAGAAACTTGCTGAAATGAGGTAGAACGCTCTGTTGGGAACCCACCTCAATCAAAGCTGTCTGGGAGGGAGCTTCTTCAGTGCAACATGCGCACAGTGCATCCTGCAGCAGGCATCTGGGTGGCCAGCACATCCAGGGAAGTGGTGGTGGCAGAACTCACGGGCTACTGCCGGCAACTCAAGCGTCCTTCCCTGAGTGGTGGGTACAAGCTCTGCTGCCTCCTGGCCGAGCAAATCCTCCTGTGGGTGAGTCAACTGGACCTCCTGCTGACGCCCTCTGAATATGAACTGCTCACCTAACAAGGGCTGGACATGGGGCCCCTTGCCTAAATTGGCCCGTTCCCCCCATGCTTCTCTTCTCACCACTTTTTGGGTGAATTGTTGTGTCGAGGACAAGGAGCTCTGCAGTGGCTGAGGAGATGAAGGCGCCGGGCGGTTGGTTGATGCAGAAGTGTGGCTGGAGGGAGCTGCTGTCTTGGGCTGGTCATCACAGCGCGGGGAGGCTGCGGGATCAGCTCCTTCAGGGGAGCCGCTTGCATGACTTCTGGCTGAGGGGCTTTTCTTTAGGTGATTCTTGTCCGTTGAGGTCAAAATAAAATGAAAGGGCGAGGTTTGTGTAAGGTACATTTTGATGTGGTAAAATGCAAGGAGAGGACATTGAGAATTGGTGCGCTTTCTTGTTTTGATTCTTTGGGGGGGGGGAAAAAGACTAAAATGCAGATGTTTCATTCAGAACCGCTTTTTAACAAAACATAAGGTGCTCTCAAGGGCTTCCACAGGCTGAAACTTCTAAGGGATTTTGGATCTTGACATTTTGCTGTGATATGTGGAGTATAAATAATCTGAGTTTTAGGGAAGAAAACAAAAAATTTTAAGAATGACTTGAAGTCTCTCTCCGAATGCGGTACATGAAAAAGCAGCAGACATCTGATCAGCAGGTACATGCACGGGGTTTGTTTTTTGTCCTAGGAAGTACTTTTCTTTTTAACTTTTTTTTTTTGTTTTGGTTGTTTTTTCTCCGCTTCACGGAGGCTTTTTGAACTCGAGTAGCTGCTGTGGCTTTTGTTTTGCGATGAAAGGAACTTGCAGGCTGGCGCTGTAACCTGAACACTCGAGGTTGCAGCCATCTCACCCAGCATCACGATGGGACATCAGACATGGAGGAGAGGGGTTTGGGCAGGGAGGGGTGCGTGGTGTGTCCCGTGGCTGGGTCGGTGCTGAGTGGCGGGCTGTCATTCAGGGTCTCTGGATGTGCTGCTTGGGGCTGATAGTCAATCAGCGCAGTGCCCACTTGCCTGCTGAATGTCCTCTGAGTCTTAGGGGCAGCTTTTCCAGCTGGTTGTGCTGAGCTCATCTTGATGTGTTATCATTGGAATAAGTTTCTTACGCGGTTCAGAGAAAAACATTAGCTTGCAGTTCAGAACTATTATTATCTTAAGCCTTTTTAGTTTCATAGCGCAAACTAGGGTTTTCTTTGTAGCAATAAATACAGGCCAGCGTACAGCAAAATACTGAGCAGAGCGAGCTCCTCTTTATTCAGAGCATAACTACATTTGGAAAACTGGCATAGACTCACTGGAGTTACAGCTCTTGTTCCGCTGGAGACTGCGGAGCTAAAAAATCTGGGCACTTCACAGCCTTACTGGCTTTGAGAAGCTAAATGCAATGCTGGAGTCTGATCTCAGCTGTCTGTTTCTGCAGTTACTGCAGGGGAACCGTTAATGGCCTGCAATATATGGAGGATGGTTTGCATAGTTAACAAATTCTTTTTTAAGTACCAATAAAATATTTATTATTGAAGCACTTAAGGCAGGCTTTTCAGCTGCTGCAATTGTGGCTTCATGCTAAGTGTTGTAGGTTAGACGCCCTGATTAATCTGTGTTTTGTTCTCCTCTGTAGCCTGGTTTAAAGGTTTTTTTCATTCCATAGCATAATGCAGCCTCATTACTTTGCGATATAGGGAGGCTTTAATTATTAGTTGTGATAAAAGGAGCTTGATAGTTGGTGAGGAAATCACTCCCTTCAGGTCTTTCCATGATGGGAGGTGCTGATGACAAGAAAAATCAAATTGACAGTCATGTTTTGATAGCCAAAAGCCTTCCCTGGTATAAGCTATCCATAGCATAAGTCAAGCAGCTGTGTATGTGTTCTGCTGTCCTTGTTGTTTTAGTGATGTGTTACAGTCCACGTCACCCTTACAGCTTCTTCAGAAACGCTGGTGTTGAGGCAGAAAGGGTGGAAGGATGGGAAGGTCCTAATTTAATCTGACAATGAGGGAAAGTGCAGCAAGGGACTGTGCCCTGGGGTTAATACTTTTCTTGAAATTAGGACACTCCTTTGCAATTACTTCAGCACTTCCCTTCCTGTGGTGTCTTTATGAAAGACTTTATGAAAGACAAAAGTCTTTATGAAATTGCTTACTTAGGCTTTTTCATCAGATAGAAGGAAAAAAAAAAGCACGATCCTGTGCAGAAAGGGTATATTCTGGAGCATCCTAGGATGCATGAAAAATAGCATTACAACAAAGCCAGCACCCAGGATGAGGTTTTATGCTTTGTGTTTTTCATATTTATTGCTTTTTAAAATGTTTTAAATAAGAAGTCCTCGAATTCCAGCTCTGATCATCCTTCATTTCACCACTTTTTAACTCATTAAAAAAAACCCAGCAGCCACTTCTATAGAGTTGGATTAAAAAGGTGAGTATTAAGTCACTTGGTAGGTTTAGGGTTGTTTCAATCACTGCTTGCATTAAATAGTTTGAAGAACTGAGAACACACTGCTGGATGGGCTTTTGATTGAGTAAAACCTAAACTAGTGGGAACAGTAGAATGAAGACCTTAGGGTTTATTGTTCTTATCATGGGTGGGGAGTCAGTGTATATAATCTGAGAAACTAAGGCAGTGTAATGATTTTATGAATGTTTCCTGGGTGGCCTGTGCAGCATGGGGAGGCTGCTGTGCTCAGAATTATAAGAGTTTTCTGTATTAATATATTGTTTTAGTGTAGTCGGGGGCACTGGGAGAGACCACAGCAAAGCAATGCAGTAACGCCAGCAAATATTTGGGAGGCAACAACATGGCAGAGTGGCTCCCGTCCAGACCCCACGCTGACGTGGAGCAGCTGTGGGATTGATGTGGGGAGAGAAAACCACACAGAGAAATAGTTTCAGATCCTCCCTGGGATGGGGAAAGGGGGCCTGGACTTTTCACAAGGACCCTTTGCAGGGGCTTGGCCATCCCTGCTGAGGCTGGGTGCTGCTCAGCGGAGGCGGGAACCTTCTGGAGCTGTAGCATCCCCAAGTTCTCCCTTGGTGTCTCCTGGTATGTTCCACCTCTGATTCGGGAATGAAAAGTACGGTTTGGCAGGCAGGGCAACAGGGGCTGCCAGCGGGCACTGCTGGGGAAGGCGGCCCCTTGCTCATTCAAGGCTGAATCAGCACAGCAGCCTCTGCTTGCAAAACCCTCTGGTTTTGGTGAATCCTCTGTTGTGAGGAAGCTCTTACAAACAGGCGTGTATTTCGGTTTGCAGCTTTGCAGATGAACACCGCGCACTTCTGAGCTGTGTTGGTAGCAAGCCAGGCTTGTGTCGTGCGGCAGAGAGACTAACATTTGTGCTGGATTAAGTAATTTATTTTTGCTAGGAACCGCTGGTAAGTGGGCTGAGATCCACTCAGAAGCAATCATCCCCCAGAGCCAGCTCTGGCCGGTGTCACGAAACAGGACAGACCATCTCTGGGCCATGCCAGGGCAGCTGCTCTTCCCGCAGGCAGCAATTACAGAGACATTTTAATAAAGTGTGTGGTTGTGCTACAGCTGCCCAGGGTGGCCCACACGCTCCCATCCTCCAACACCTCTCATGCCAGCGCTGGGGACCTGAGCCCGATTAAACCCAGGGTGAGAGAGATTGGTAGATATACAGATCGAAAACTGAGTTTGTCTCAGTCTGGATCTATTCCTTAATCTTGTGAGTAGCAGTGATGTTGCGGGGGAAGGGACACAGGAAAGGTGGAAATACCTGTTTTGGTAGAAGCATGGATTTTTGCCTGGGTTGTGTACCTGTGGCCCTGGAGAGCAGTGTTAAGGGTGGGGACCTGTGAGGAGGTGTGGGGCTTCTAAAGGAGGAGGGGGCAGTGGTCTGGGTCAGGGCTGGGGACTGCTTGTGGCCATCCCAGGCGCAGTGTTGGGAAGTGGCACATCCGTGCTTTGTTGCAATGGAAAAGAGATCACTTGCCTGCATGTTGTTCAAGGAGGATCACCTGGGCAATTTTGCTTGCTGCTGTTGAAAGCACGCTTGAGTATGTTTTCTTTGCAGCTTATTGTCCTCCACTACAGCCCTGTCTGAAGGAAAACTACTCTGGCAGTGGTTTTGTCATGGTTGTCACAGAAGTACTTTGCAGAAATCCACCTTCAGAGGATTCAGAGGAAGGAGACCCCATGTCCCATCCCCATGACATGTAGGTTAGAAAGGGCACAGAGGATAGCACCACATTGATGAACATTTGTTGGCATGATGTGACTTCATGATTTGAAGGTGCTCAGGGGCTCGTTTCACCCATTACTTTCAGGTCCCATATGAACTGGATGCTATTTATACCCACCTGTACTGTTGAGAAAAAAAAAATGGAGCTAAGAGCTGTGCCTGTGAGGTCTTGTGGGCTGAGTCCCACCATATTGAGACCCAACCGTGGGCCAGCCACCGTGCACGTGGCTGCTTGCTTGCTTTTGTCAAGCGCTGTACTGGGAGACAAGGCAAGCTGCTGTGGGAAAGGGGGCTTGACGGGAGCCATCAGTGAGCTTTGCCAGGACTGATAGGAGAAGGGCAGGAACCTCTCAAGCACAGCATTTCAGTAGTACTTTTAAACATCCCAGAAAAAGTGTTTTTCCTTTTGTAAGTAGATGCAGATGCAAGAAAGAGGCAGTATTCTAATACGAGAAAGGAATTGAAGCGGATCATTTTGAAGCTGCTGCTGCTAAAAGAAAAGCTGACTTCCGAAATCTTTGTTCCTTCATTCTCATTTTTTCCTTTTTGTTGGTGAGCCTCAGGAAATGAGAACATTCTTTTGGCTTTCCGTGCCTGAGTCACATCTTGTGTATATATATATATATCTCTGTCTATATATAAAAATATGTTAAAACATCTGGAAATGTTTGTTTCAGAGAGGTACTTGTTTTGTTTTAGGGTATCTGAGCTTTAAATGTTTGTACACGGATGTTTCCAGAGTTTCCCATACTTCTCCAGTTTCAGGGATATGTATATTGCTGTAAGAAAAGCCAAGGGAAATGTGGTGATAACCTAGGGAATATACAAACAAGTAAAAGTAAAGCCTTTAAAGAAAGTGAGAATTTACTAGTGTTTTCAAAAATTTAACTATCAAAGCAGTTGTTTAATGTGAGTTGCATCCAAATATGTAGCTCTTTAATGTTTGCCAAGTGTGTATTTTTTAAAAGAAATAAGTGTCAGGAGGAAAATCTGTAAATCCCAGTAGCTCTTCTCTTGTCCTTCAAAAACAAAACAAAACAAAACAAACAAAAAAAAAACAAAAAAAAAAAAAGGAAAAGGAAGTAATTAAAAGCTCGTTATACTTGTGTCTGCTGTTCACCGAGCTGACACTCAGTAGGCTCTGGGTGCATGGCGGGGTCTCTTGCCTCCCTCTGTCCTCTCACGGGGGTCACACGGGGATCGTGAGACTTTGCTTTAAAAGGAAAAAAACCAAAATCCATTTAGTTTAACTGAAGGCCAAATATTTAACTTCAGCGGGGGAGGTGGTGGGATGTAGGAGAACAAATAAAATTTCCACACTTGATTGTTTAACATAGCTGCACTGAAAAATGATGGGAGACTGGGGATGGTGGGTTCTGGTGTCTCATGCAGGGAGGGATGTCAGGATGGTAGTGGGGCATGAGGAGAAGATTCCCCCAAGGGGCTCCATCAGCCATGGCCACAGAGCTTCTGGGTGTTCACAGCAGCTTCTCCTCCCACAGCTCCCACTGAAATGCCCTCGAGTTTATGGTTCAGATAAGAAACCACTCACTGATCAAATATTTTGATTGCATCCTGGCTTTCCTGTTAGTTGCTTTGATCTTTTCTCATCAGTGGATTATAGTGGACTTTCAAAAGTCTTGCTTGTTGAAACAGTTGTATAAATATGGTCCTCAGGGTAGGTGTTATTTACAAAAGTACTTAACTCCCGGAAAAAAAAGTACCTCCTTTTGCCCCTTCGGCATGCTCGTTTGCCATCATGCATCAAAGAAGTGAGATTTCTATAATTGTATCAAAGAATAGTAGTTTATTGTTAATTGTTTGAAATAATCTAAAAGCCAGTGGAGCTTATTCTTTTGGCTGATTTCCTGCTCATTCAAACACTGAAGAACTGTTTCAGGTTCACATTTAAAAAAAAAATAGAAGAAACCTGTAGAGCCAGGACAGTCCCTGAGGGAAACTGATGGGCTCACAGCCCTGGGATGAATCCCCCTCTCTGTTGAAATCTCCAGCAGCTACAATTTCTCTTTTTTCAAAGAGAAAAGGCTGCACATCTCCCAGGGCATCCCGCTCACATGACGTTCCTTGTGAAATGTCATTGCTCAACCCCTCTCAATGCCGTGCTGGGAGCTGGATGTCTTCAGGTGGTGGCACAAAGCTTTCTGGTCACCAGGCTGAGTTTAGCTTTGGAGTGTGGCTGAGCTGGTGGCATGGTGAGTTGTGCCATAGCTTTCAGCTGGGTGAAGCGAGGAAGGATAAAATATTGCCAGTGGCTATGTACAGTGTAAGCCCAAAGGTCAGATTTTCCAGTCTTTGTCTTAAGACTGAAAGCCGCATTTTCCTTAATTGCATCATGCAGGATGGGATTGATCACCCTGACCTCTCCAGTGGGACCTGGAGAGGGTCTGAGGGGTTTCAGCAGTGAGGGGTGTTAAATATACTTGGCTCTGGCTGGGTCAGTACAGATCCCAGTACTGGGATCAGGGGAAAGTACAGCACTCTTCTCGGGGGAAATCGGGATGCTCCTTGGTGTCGGCTCACCAAGTAAACCTCACCCAGCAGATGCTGCTCTTCCAACCCATTCCTTTCCCAGCCTGTGTTAAATCTCCTGCTGGACCAAGGCTTCCATTTTGAAAAGTAGAGAGAAAATGAAGTACTGTTTCAAGTGTCACATGTCAATGATGCTGCTCCATTTTGACATGAGTGAAGCTCTTTGTGCTTGTGATTGCTTAGCTGATACACAGCGAAGGGAAAAAAAAATGGTTTTCTTGTGTCAAATTGCATCTGACTCACAAATATGAAAAAATCTGTGTTTTTATCGTTATCATGCAGAGATAGCTGAACAGTACAGTTCAGAGGATCCTTGACATCAGCCTTGGGAAAGTTACTAGAACATGGTGAAATGGCAGAGGATCCAGGAGCAGTGCTATTGCGTTACTGCTCAGGTTTCATGAGAAAGCTTTCTCTTCACCTTGGGCTATTTATTCATTTATAAATAGCTTTGTGAACCTGTATTGCAGAGAGACATCCAAGGAGTTCAATGCTGTTGTGTGATACTGATATCTTTTCAGGGCAGTTTCAGCATGGACTAATTCCCAAGGTAGGCAGCATTATGAAGAGTGTTTTCTGTTGTCCAAGGTAAAATTGGTTTAGTCTTTTTTTTGATAATGTGTAACTGTGTAGTGACTTGATTCATATAATGGACTTTTTGGTAAGTCCATAAACACACAATTTAAAATATGCAGCAGTGTTGCCTCCATGCATGTACAAAAATAAGGACCAGTGTCCACAGAAGGGAAGTGATGGGGCAGATGCTGGGTTGTAAGTCACTGTGTGCCCAGCAGAGCTGCTGTGGCCCTCACAGGCATCACTTGGATGGTTTGGGTGGTAGCAATGTGATGTCAGAAGGTCTTCTGGGGGTAGAAGGCCTCCATCCTCCCAGAGGAGAAACCACACCACTGAAAGCTGTCTCTGGGCATCCCACCCATGTAGGCATGAAGGATGTTGATGGTAGTAATGTCAAGCAGAGTATTTTTCTCTCATATATCTAGTAATGCTCCTTGTTTGGTTTGAATTACAGATATTTACCAGTTCTCCCTGCTGCAGCGGGTGGAGAATATAACAGAAAAACTGCTGAGTCCAGATTTCCTATCGCATCGTTAATCCCTTTTCATAAAAGTGTGTGCACAATGAGCAGGGCCTTAGTTTCAGATGAAAAGGCTTTCCATCAAACTTGGAGAAACCAAGGTATCCACTCTGTGTTCAGGTTTCAAATAATAATGTTACTGTAGCTGGTCTTGGGGATGCAAGAGAGAGGCAGGGTCTACCGGCAATAGTTAGAAGGAAAATCTTAGTTCATCACACTAAAAATACATTTTTCTACGTTCTATGGAAATATCTAAAGTTCATCTAAAGCTCATGTTGATCATGTTCAGTAAGCCAAAAAAGAAGTGTTTGTACCATCAGTTTCTAATATATCAGGTTGTAGTGCTATATGCTTTGGTAAAGTTTGAGTGGAAGTGTTGCAAACGTGTTAACAGAATGCAATTTACTGGAAACTTTTTCATTTGCTCTTTTCCTTATGATATTAATAGAAGCCAAGAAAGACAAAGAGCTCATAATATTTGTCTCCAATATTCTTCTGTTAAAGTGAACATTAAAAATTTCCATAAAAGACGTACTTGGTTTTCAGAAATTCATAAACAGTGACATGTACCTAAGTAAAAATAATTGGATTAATTTATTTAATCTGAAGACAGTATAGTCCTGATCACTCAGAGCCCTTGAGTTAAACTCCTAAGTTCACTTGGGTCAAGTTGTAAGTTTAAATTTTCATTTCCTTGGAGCCAAGAGCTCAAGCGTGTGGAGCTGGCACAACACATGTCCCCAGTAACAGTGCCTGGGCTCACCTGCATTCATGGCTCGCATGAGGGTTAAACTGTATCTGTGCTACTGTGTTATCTTTGTAAGCTTTCTGAAGAGATAGAATGGTAGAATTATTTAGGTTGGAAAAGACCTAAAGAAAAGTTCATTGACCCCACCTGTTCACTCAGCACTGCCAAGCCCACCACTAAACCATGTCCCTCAGCATCACATGTACACATCTTTTTAATACCTCCAGGGATGGTGATTCCACCGCTTCCCTGGGCAGCCTATTCTGATGCTTGAGATACCTGTGTCATGGCATGTGAAGCATTTGAGCCAACCAAACAGGTAAAAGAGTAGCGTGAGAAAATGTAAATTTATTTTTAATTTTTTCTTTAAAGTGATTCTGCCATAAATTATTCCATAACAGTTCATTGTGTACCAGCAGGTGTTACAATAGGTTGTTGTCTCCAAACTACTACTAGCAATTGCCTGGTGAGGTATATAAACAAACACAGGATGCCTCTGTGGAAGTTTTTCTTCCTAAGCAAGAAAAGCATCAACAAGAATTGCTAACATTTTAAAACCTCAGTGATGATGGGGTGACATCAAAAGCGCTGTGGCAAGGGGTGCTTCACTTCTGCCTGTCACCTTCACAAACTGTCTTTGCTGGCATTTTCCTCCCTGGATGCTGGAAGGTTGTAGCTGCCCCTTGGCAGGATGATGCTCCCCATACCTGAGGAGAGGCTGGTGGCATGGCGCGACTGGGGAAGGCGTGCAAAATGGCAGCTCAGTGAGCAAGGAAAAGTTACAGCCACGATCTGCAGACCCTCCTGCCAGGCCTATGCCGATGGGCTTGGTGCATCTGAACTGAAATGCAAAATTTGCTCTGTATAAGTAACAAAGGAGTTGAGAGAAACAGCAGCAGCCTGTGAGGGTGTCCAAACATAAGGCTGCGCTGCTTTATGTTTGAACATCCCAGATGCTGCCACTGTCAGCAGCCTGCACAGTGACGTGGCTGTGGGAACCCTCCTCTCCTATCATTTTGCAACACCAAAAGAATTTTTTTTCCATATGTACCTTATCATTTTTTATTACCTTGTTGTGGCATGCTAGGATGTTTGATTTTCTAACAGCTCAGGTGTATCCTGTTTCTTTGCTTCTGTAAATACATATTTTCTGTGCTAACGTGTGTACTTTTATAGAGGACATCCTCAATGCTTCATCAACCTGAACCAGAGGAGTGGCTTTATCTTCCTCTTCAGCACACAGGCATGAGACCACACTATGAATTGATTGCACTACTAACTTGTGTATGGCAAGGAGAAGAGAGGAAACTGCAGCTGAAATCAGGAGTTGCTTGCATATTCATTAGTTCTGAAGAGCCAAACTGAGGTCATTTCTAGCTAGCTGGCCAACCTGCTACTGCTTTCTTCTCTTGAGCTCTCTCTATAGAGTCCCTGTCTGCATCACTCCTCTGGCTGTATCTTTTGGGAGCTGAGGCCAGCAACCCAGGGAGGATGAAGATTAAATAGGGCCCCTTTTTTTTTTTTCCCAGAAATATAGGGACATTTTCTAAGAATATGAAAGTGTCTTCTACAAGGGAAGAAATGTGTCCACCTCTCAAAAGTGGAGTATGTTTCATAAAAGGGTTTTTCTGCATTTCGATGTTGGAAGGGAAATGAGATGGACCACCAGCTGCATTTAGCATATTTTTTTTTAAAATAGAGCAACTTTTGCAGAGGTATTTTAAAATGTGGGGGTTACTTCCTTTTTTTTCTGCTTGACAGTGATATGAAAATACCTGAGGAACAGGTTTTAAGAATATTCCCCTGTTCCCCCTCTCCCCCTTTTTTTTATCCTCCTTTAATTTTTTTTTTCTTTTAACTCTGAGGATGTCAGTTTTGTTTTCCCTGTCTCCTACAGCTGGAAGATTTGGAGCATGCTTTTGGGAATGGATGTCAATTTGTCCTGGTACAAAACCATCTGTGAACAAACACTAAGATTTTACTGTGACATCCCAGTTGCTGTTGCTCTTGTCAAGTTAATAGCTCTTCAGTCGGATGAGAGTTTTGTAGCTTAAACAGGAACTGGATTTCTAATGGAGAAAATAAACTTCTCAGAAAAAAAAAAAAAAAGAGGTCTTGATTATAAAGCAGGACAGCATTTTTTTATCTTTTTGCCAGCTTCTATAATAAACATTGAAATGATTAACCATCAGAAATACAGGTGATTTTTCCCTTATTCAGAATCAAGGTTCTTTCAAGTCTGCAGGAGATGTATCATTAACTCCAATAAAAATAGATTAGTGTAGCTTTGTGACAATTCCTCAAGACTCTGTGCATATAGAGAATTCTGCATCAGTTTAAGGTAATATTTAATTATCTTCTGCATGTCTTTAGGAACACCGAAATACCTTAAGCCATAAATTTGATGACTTGTTTAACATTTCTGATAATGTGTGAATTCTAGAGATTAGTGTGATTAACTGATTTGGTGCTGATGTATTACAGCAAGTCTTGCCCAATTCTTCTTGAAGCCAACGGAAATTCTCTTGTTCTGTTTGGTGGGCTTGCTTTAGGCTTGGAAGTCTGTAGCTGGAACATCAATGGCCAAGTAAGGAAAAAATACCTGCTGATAACTTGGAAAAGAATCCTCTTGGTTTTGAAACCTTGCTTCTGTGTCTCAGATATAGAGACAAAATTATTACTGTTTTGACTTAGTTTTGTCTGGATGGTACAGTAAGGTCGATCTTGTAACAGTTACTGCTCAGGAAGATATTTTCCTTATCTATTGTTTCTCATATTTAAAGAAAAGCAGCTGCTTATTCGATAAATGGGTACTGCATGCCTGCCCAGTGTCACATCCCAGTGCCCACAGCTAAATCCTTTCAGTTGAAGTTGTCATAGGTTGGATTTTACACCTAGCAAAGTATATTTTGTATAATTTATGTCTTGCTTGTAAGTAGTAACTAAGGTTGTTTCTGCTTTTTCTTTCATACAAAACACTCAAATTGAATTAAAAAGCAATCGTTGTATGACCCTATAGAGTTATTTACAGCATTTTTCAACAGATCTTGGCAATGCCCTTTTCTTGCGGTAATTGGGTTTGCATAGTTTGGCAAACCATCGTGCAAATGTAAATGTGAGAAAGAAAACGAAAGTCTGGACCTGCAGGCTAGAAAAAGCAAGTCAGCACAGGTCTGCTTGCTCAGAAGGTTGGCACCCAAGTGACAGTTTGGTTTCAGTCTTATGCAGCGGAGTATTAAGTATATTAACCCAGTGTACTGCTAACTGGTATAATTTAATTTACATTTTTAGCCCAGTAGCCGCTTGGCTGATGACCTGTGCATCGTTCTTGTGGTTTCAGTAAGAATAAAACAGCTAAGGACGGGTAAACAAGAAGGAGGTCCCCATTCACAGAAGCCTTCATGGATCCTCAGATGAGCTCTGAGGAGTGAATTTTGCAGCGAGTGTCCTGTGTTTGTGAAAGGGAGCCGAGGTTTGGTTTGGCAGTGGAGTTGCTGCTGCAAGGGGATGGGAGTGGGGTGGGGTCGCAGCCCATGGCACTGCGGGCTCTGGGGCTCCTGGTGACCTGCCTGTAGGCTGGGAGGGCCTGTCGCTGCCTCTCATGGCTGAGGTCCAGGGGACTTGCTGGGCACGAGTGGGTCCAATCTGAGGAGCAGCCGTCTGTGCCACGGACCAGCAGCACTTTCTGGCAAAGTCAGAACTCCCCTTCCAGAATGGGAGAGCAGGGACGAGGTGC
>JAVSBS010019452.1:7341-39092 GCA_033124195.1 Coracias cyanogaster
TGAAGTCCAGGTAGACAACATCCACCGCCTTGCCCTCATCCACTAGGCGGGTCACCTGATCATAGAAGGAGATCAGGCTGGTTAAACAGGACTTGCCCTTCATGAACCCATGTTGGCTGGGCCTGATCCCCCTGTTGTCCTGCACTCGCCGTGTGATCACCCCCAAGATGAACCTCTCCATAATGTTCCCTGGTACCAAGGTTAGGCTGGCATGAGTGAGCCTGCACAGCTGTGGGCAGAGTTGCAGAGACAGGGAGGACAGGAAGATATCTGCCCTTCTCAATGGTGGCAAAAGGAGCTGCCTTCTCCCTGGAAAGTACTTAGCTACATGCCTAAACCTAAATCCGTCCTAAATTGGGACCTGTAAGCTCCTGGGGATGGAGACTCTATCTTTACACTTCAAGATGCTCTGCACTTGACAATAAATTGCAGGAGACTTCTTTCCCACTTACTTTCCCTTTTTCTAGTGATGTTCGGCTGCATTCAATTATAAATAACCTTGGAAATCTGGCACAGGTAGATCTTCCTGACTTGTTATCAGGAATGCCATATTAAATATTACATTATCTCCACTCCCTCAACAGATAAGTCCATTATCTCCTGTCAGTGGCTGGTCAATTTTCCTCTCTACTGAATGCTTCCATTTCATGATAGTGCAACACACGCCAGGCCAGGCATTTCTAGGGCTTTATTTATTACCTGTCTGTGGTGCTTGAACTCTCTCATCATTTATATGACGTGACTCAAAAATACACTCAAGATACATACTGAAATAAGCCATTTTTCTCTCCAAACACAAGTCCTGTTACATTTCATGATTTCCATATTCATAATGGTTAGTGTTTATTCTTACTCAGACACAGAGTGATGCAAGCAGTGCTTACTACTGACCACAGAAATCAAGTGCATGTTTCTTTCCAGTCTTTAGGGGACTTACATGAAAACACAGCTGAGTTCTTTCTTTAGGCTGTGAACTGCATATTCTCTGACAGCATCAAACATTAGCCTGTGTTATACCTATGGACTAGAGAATGGCTAGCAGCACTGCCTCCCGTCTATTTTAACTTCATCTGTGTCTCTATTACTTAAACTTGGATTTGAACGTGTACCTGCAGTACAAGTACAGGCCTGATTTCTCACTCTTGTTGCCTTGCAAGTGGAAAGTATTTTCAGTGCCCATTCCCCTCATCACTTCTAGGTACTGGGTTCAAGTTCCAGTGGACAGAGATCAGCAGTACCTGCTACAGCTACCTCTGGTTCACATATTCATTTTTTTCCCCCTATTTGCCTGGGTACCACACTGCCAGGCACTCCACACTGCCAGGAGCTGTAGTGACATACACAGAGATGCTCAGCACTGGGTTATGAGGGAGAAGGTTTCCTCTGAATGCATTATTATGGTTTAGTTAGGCTTTTCACAAAATCACCCTTCGGTCCTGTGTGTTCTAATTGGGAGGGACAGAGCTGCAGTAGCTGAGGAGATGGGAAGGGGAACACACAGAAATTAGCAGCTGTTAAGGACTGCGCAAATAGTGCGCTTTCAGATTCTGGAGGAACTTGAAGACTAAGGCACATGGATAAGAAACATCAAATAATAAACTGCCATCTGGGCCCTTGCCTAGGATTTTGAATGCAGACTTTCCCAAAGTTCACATTAACATGTTTTTGTTTTTTTTTTTTCCTCAGATCTGCATAATCTAGCTCCAAACAATCCATCTTGTATGGGCTCCTGCTCTAGCCTGTTTTTTCAGGTCCATTCACACCAGCTAATTTGGGGAATGGTTTGGTCAGTTTGGGTTTTTTAAATCAAACCTCTGAAAATCCTCCTGAGCATGTCTTCTACTCCAGAGCCACTCCTTGCTAATTAGCACAAATCACAGGGACATAACCTTTGGAAAATACTGCTGATGCACAGTGCATTTCAAAATGGTATTCAGCATTATGATGTGATTTGTAGAGAACATTGTTATAAATATTCTTTTGCACAAGAGAGGCATGGCTAAGCAGAAAACCTTATCTAATCCTGTTTTATGCCACATGCCATATTAAATGTATCAACTGCTATCATACAGGATCCAGATGTAAACATGCTGTCAGCTTTAACAGTATAGTAATTTTATATATAAATATAAACCCTATGGCTGAAATGTCTTTTCTTCCCCATGCTGGATTAGCACGTCAACAGCTGTGAAAGAATGTTTTCAACCACGGCACAGAATCTTATTGTTAAAAAACTGTCCAGACATAATGTCCAACAGAAGAGAATTTTAAGTCTCAGTTGCTCTCTGCCTCTGCCGCACCAACGTGAACAAACAACAGGCTTAACATTTCAGAATTTCCTTTCATCCCAAGACAAAATAAGGAGTTGAAATTTTGAAAGTCGTGGAATGGAAAAACCCACGCACATTGGGAATACCAAAGAGGCTTTATTAGAGCGTTATGCTAAGGTAAAATGTGTGCCTTCCAGAACACCACAATCAGCATCTGGATGAGTAGCTTCACCTGACCAAAAATACAGAGGGGATTTTCAATCATTTCCATGAAAGGTGATATTGATGAACGTCACGTGTTCTTGCAAAACTTTTGATTACATCAAATCTATATTTCCTCACTGAGGAAACAATAATTAAGTTTTCTTCAGAAAGATAAAACAGGGATCATTTCATTGTGCGGAAATGGTTTAGAGGCAAAAGGTTTTGCAGATCTTGCAAACAAAGCAAAATTAAACCCCTGAACACCATAGCTCTACTAATTTTTTCAGTAAATGCCTGTGTCACCTTGTAGGGTGTTTCTCTTCACCAGTGTTTTGTTCTCATCCACACCTATGTGAAACCAGAGCCACTTCCCCCAAGCTGTTCTGCTTTAGATATTTTCATTCTTCTGTGTTTGAATTTCTGATTTCCTCTCTTTACTTTGTGCATTTATCTACTTCTTTAATCTCATTTATAAAGTCCTCCTTTCAGTCCTGCTTCAATTGCACTGGAGATTTTCACATCCTCGTATTTCAATGAACAAGAAAGCCCTTCTCTTATTCTATTGCACTATTAACGTTGAATTTACAGCTATGCTTTGGAATAAGATGGTTCCTTACTGGCTAGAGCAGAGCCCCAGCAAACAGCTCCAGGCCGTCTTCTGAGCTCTCCCTCTGCATGAAGCTCCCTGGGAGACTCATGAGCATCCCTCATCCTTCAGCTGAGCCTTTACCAACATGCTGCTGCCTACAAGGCACTATCGAGTGCATGTAGAGTTAATAGCTGTCCGTTGCCTACTTTGTACTCTTTTATTGGATTTTCTTTTCATGGTGCAGCTCCCATTTTCAATATAAGCTCTATCAGCTTTTGAGGAAAGCTTTCTGGGAGGGGTGCATTTTTTTTAAACGGTATGTATGAATAAAATCTGGGACAGCTTCATTCTGGGCTCTGGAGAAGACAAATCCTATAATTATAAGACAATCTCCCTCATTTTTGCTGTCTTTGCCTCTCTGAACAAAAGTGACTCTGAAGCAGTGAAAACGCTGTCACATTTCCCTTCAGATTCCAGTTTTGAGTATCTCTAGCAATGCCATTGATGGTAACTCTCAAAGTATCCTATTCCCGCTGGATTCCACAGGAAATAAAGGTGCACTGCCCTTTGCAGGCAAGGCCTTGTGCCATTCAGTGACCTACTTCTTTAACTCCTTTCTTTCCTTGATGGCAGCACTGCAGCTGTCACAGCTGTTTGTACCTATGCAAAAGTCCTGTCCTAATCCAGAGGAAAAAGGATGCAGCATGCAATGGCACACTATTGACAGCAACAACTTTGAAAATAAAGCTGTCCTTGGGTCTGTGCATAGGCATATATATCACCATTCCTCTTCATTCTAGTAAGCAGAGGTATTTCTTATCCGCTAAAGATTTAGGGCTGAGGCACACCAGCATTTATGACGGTCATTAATGTGCCATCAAAGGAGTCTATGTGCTATCTTAACCAGTACAGTTAACCAGTACCAGACTTTGGAAAACAAACATCCTAAAGTACATGAAGCAAGAGCAGTACGATCTGAAGAGCAGACTCTAGTCAGGAGTTGCCGACTCTGAATTTGCTGTTTGGACTAGGTTGGAAGGAAAGCACAGAAATGCCCCTCCTGGAGACCTCTCTGGAGATTTGCTTCTGAGCAGCACAATCCAGATTTCTTTGTAGCCCTCCAAGCCCTTTTCTCATCCTTAGATTTACAACTAGTCCTCCAAAAGGAAAAATGTAACTCCAGTTAGTCATGTGTGCTCCTTTCTGCCCACCTCTCACACAACTTCCATATCACAAGGCCTTTTTGAAGACAGAAAGAGGGAAAAGCCCCCTCTCTGCCTCCCCCTCCCCTCGAATCGAAAACAATCTTCCTGGTTGGTGTTTTGGTGTTGCTTGCCTGTATTTACATATTTTCCTATCTGTCAAAGGTACATCCCTATAATCAGAGAGAGAATGTGACTTTCTTTTTAAATTGGTTTGTTGATGGGTGATAATTTTTAGCAGATGATAATTTGAATAGACTTATGGAAACCCAGAACAGTTGGGGCTGAAGGGGCCTCCGGAGCTGGTCGGGTCTCACCTCTCGCCCAAGCTGAGTCAGCTGGAGGCGGCTGCTCATCACCCACCTGGTCAGCCTTTGAGTATCTCCAGGGATGGCAACTCCACAACCTCTCTGGGCAGGGCAACCTGTGCCACTGTCTGACCACCTTCACAGGATGGAGTTTTTCTCTTATGCTTCAAGGGAATTTCTTGTGTCGAAGTATTTCAAATATGTTCCTGACACGCATTGCTTTCAGCTGTCAAAAGAGTGTCAGGTGGAAGAGGACACTTAACACCCTGAGAAGCACAGTCGTGATTCACTTATAGTACTGAGTGCTACAGAAAAGCTATACTACTGAGAGCTTTTAAAATTGGGTGTGGTACAGTTCTTTATGTCATCCTCAAGTGGAGGATAGTTTCTGTGCTGTATTTTCCAGCCTTTATATCATTCCCGATGCTTCCCAGCAGCTCAAGGTGAGATGCTCTATCTGCTGGTTATCAGACCATTACCCTGTCATTCTGTCACTGTGGCTACTGAATAACTTCAACATGCCTGGCATAGCGCTTAAATATGAAGATAATATTTCATAACATCAGTGTAAGATCCTGTAAGTTCACCACTTGCGTGACATTGTTTCTTTTTTCCACTGAAGATTTCATTAAAATTTTAGAAAGAAAATACATTGTTTTCCTCAAAACTGGCAGAAGTTACCTGGTCTACCTCTAAATAAACGTGAACAGCTGTCAGCTAGTTCAAAGGTCCGTCTTACGCCATTTTAACCCAGGGCTATCTGTTCCTGATTTGCACCAACAGCCCAGCAGGAGGATCAGCCCCACTAGGTCCCCAGGAGTGGCTGTGGCCCAGCTGTGTCCAGCCACCACTTCCCTGATGCACAGGCTCAAGTGCCTCTGATTTCTTTGTTTTACTGGCAGGATAATAAAGTGTTCCTGAACAGCAGCATTTAAAGCAAGCGAACTATGTGAAATCTCTTCCCTCAACTGCTATTACACAGCTTGCAACCTTTCGTTCAGGAGATTAAGTTTGCCTCTCTTTGCATTATCTCTTTGTAATTGGAAAACTTTCGTTTTGACAGAGACAATGTGGCAGCCTCCCTGCGAGCCTCGCTACAAGCCAGTGCTGAGTGCCATCTGGAGAACCGATGCCAAAGTCAAGCAACAACATCCTGTCATATTTTATCTGGAACTTTGCAGCAGAACAACTAATAACACCTTAAGGCTCATTTGTCTGGGTCTCTCATGCTCTTGGCAGAGGTCATAACCGGTAGTGGCTTTGCTGATTTGCTGCATCAAAACTAATTAGGTTACAGTGCTCGCTGACAGAGCCTCTCATAATGGCATAAAAGCCTGCGGCTTTAGCTTTACTTGTTATGTCAAAGTGAAGTTTAAAACTCATAAAGCTTGCACCTGTATCAGCTTCCCTGTTGTAAACTTTAACATTTATTAATAATGCTTACTCAGCTTGACAGAGCTATCAGCCCCTTAACTTCATTTTCTCCTCCCTTCTTTAAAAGTGCTGCTAGTGACAAGCAGGGCTTATGGCATGAAAACACGTGCCTGACGTTGGAGATGCAGATTTCCAAGTCCAGCCTCTTTGCTTTTTGTATTCTTTACAGCAACAAGAATGCCCCGAACGGACTCAATGTGGTTTGTAAGTGAATGCACTGAAGCTGCCTCCCACCTGCCTCTGAAGAAAACTTGGTGTAGGTGACCTTTTTACCGTGCTTATTGGAAATCTGTTCTTTTACCAGACGCTTTCACAGTTTGTCTTACTGAATGAGTCAGTCTTGTAAGTCTGAGTAAAATTAAGATAACCGTTTTATAAGGTTAAAATTAGGGCAATGCTCAGGGTAAAAGCCAGGGCACATCTTAACGGCTCTTCATTCAAGTGAGAAACCAGCAGGAAAGAAGATTTCTGTCTGCACAGAGGGAAAAAAGAGAAGTAAGGTTTAACAGTTTCCTGCTTAAATGTTGTAAAACATGTCAGCAGGGGACTGTAGCAGAAAGAAGAATTGTGCTTTCTCTCAGCGGGAAAGTGGCACTTCACTAGACTGGCCTCATCGATTATCAAGATGAGGCCATCTTAGAGCAAGCACAGCACTTAAATATATTATCATATGTGGAAGAATCATGATTAAAAAGACAGCACTGTGTATTTGCTTGAAGACTTTCCACCTGCTACTGCTTGCAGGGGCTACAGTAGTTGTGAGAGCTCATGCAACCTTCTTTTTTGCTCCTGTGTGATGGAAATATCAGCTGAATCCTATCAGTTTTGCACTGCACTTTGCAGAGAGCCTGGATTTTGTTGGACATTAATGTCAGATCATCTGAGTTTGAGAAAGGCATTAGGAGTATGTGAGAATGAGGGTTAAATAAGTTTTTATTTATCTATTTAATATTCCTGCACTTCTTATTTATTTATTCCTTACACTTGTTTGCATAAGGAATACACATAAAGTCTGGAACTTCTAGTGTTCTTATTTGAGATAAATTTTTGAATTACATTAAATTATGAATTCCAGTTTAGAGCACTGTAAATAACACTGCTCCTTCAGCCTTTCCTGATACCTCTTAGTAGATAATGTTCTGCTCTACCGAATCTTCTTACTCTTTCTCTCTCATGTATTTCATACATTATAAAAAGTATGCAAGGTTTCTGAGCAATGCACATCCATTCCAGTGTCATAAAGTGGAACATATGCTGTTCACCCCCAGGAGCATTTCCAGTTGGGAGCTGTATCTTTCTGAACATGGATGTACATCAATATGAATGAGATGTACATCAATGTGAATGACAGACTGTGTGAATGAGTCTTACATGATAATGGACAGATGTGAAGAAATCAGACCTGGAAGATTGTCTTTTTATTGAGATACTTAATTAACTGAAGAGACTGGGTATTTAACAGGGGAAAGAAACTACGTGATTAATGATCTGGATGTATTGCTGTCGGTAAGGAGACTAACCTAGGCAAAATATGTAGGTTGACAGTGCAGCGTTTAAGGAGATTATAGCTGTCTGAGTCAACAGATACTTGAGGAGTTTCAGATCCCCAACACACTATGCGTGTGTACACTTTTATTGCTTTACTACCTTAATTTCAGATTCCTTGTAATAACAAAGTTAATCATGTGCATAAATATGTGCAGGACTACAGCCTAATGATGGAGAAAAATTAGTTAGCACATCATATACTACTCCATATAAGAAGTAGAAATTCAAGGAAAGAAAATTAACACTGGAAATCAAAAGAGCCCTTGTCACAAAAGATATCAAGCTGTGTACTGCTTTCCATGGCTGACAAATGAAGTTTCATTGTTTGGGTCTTAAAACCAAAACAAAGCAACTAAATTAATAATAAAAACAGAACGGCAACCAGCCCAGCATTTACCAACTGTAAGCTCTGCATCCAGGTGCATGTCTCCAGACTGATGTTCTGCACCCATCAGAACCAAACCAGTATCTTATGTGCTTGATAGGAGCTACAGGTACAGATCATTTAGTCCTTTAGCAACATACACACGGAGTTATGTGGCCACAGGGCAGTATTGCAGCTAGTACTTCTGATATGGGAACTTAGCATGAGCTAGTAATCCTCACTGTCCCTAGCTTGAAGTATTTTTTTATTATTATTTAGGAAACTTAAAATTCTGAGAATGCTCTCTTGGGGACAGAGAAATGAGCTGAGAGAGAGCACCATGGACAAATAAATATACCCTTATTTGCATGCAGGTGGTATTCTCACTAAGGAATTGGAAAAAATCAAACCAAACTTGGCTGTTGTATACTTATTTTGTGGATTTTTTAAAACAGAGTTTTAAACAGGAATGATGAAACACAAACCAAAACTGCATACAGCTCAAATTTTGAAAATATGCTTTTAGAACAAATGCGTATTTAATTTCCTTTTTTTCTTATACCTCTCCACTGAAATATGAGCTTTAAAACTGCTTGCCTCAGGGAAAGGGGTGTTACCTAAATTTTCTTACCACATTAGAGGGGTTTGTTGTGACAAAACATAATGGAGTGAGCTGGGTGAGACTGCTGCCCATCGCTCACGCCTGCTTCCAGTGTGAGAGCGCTGTGAGGACCATGTGGTACAGCTGCTTTGTCCTGTGAGGAAGCTTAAAGAGGGACATAATCCAGCCATAAATTTACAACAAAGAATCCCCTGCTGTAGAGGAACGCTGCTGGATACAAATGTGCCACAGTCAATCTGTGCGTGTTGGAAAAGAGGGAGCAGGACTGAGGCACAGTGGGATTCCGCTGTGCCTCGGCTCGGCTGCTGAGTGGGCAGCGGGATGCTCCTGCTGCCAGTGCGCATGGGACTGAGTCCCAACACATCCCACCGGAGCTGCCCTCTGCTCTGCAGCAGGGACAAAAGTGACCCGTGAGGGAGTGGCCTTCTGAAAGACTAAGCGTCCGGAAACCGAGAGGCTCCTACTCCGTCTGCCTTTTCCCTTGAGTTCTCATGTTACACAGGAGCATCTCTTCCCATCCTTTTTGCAGTATTTCCCAATGATGTATGCCAAAACTTGCCTCTTTCAGAAAGGTCTTCATAACTCCCATGAACAGGGAAACGGATTTGAGCCCCGTACATTTGTAGTGAACCCAATATCATTGTCCTGCGTGATGGAGGTTTGGTTATTGATTCAGTTCTAATATACATCTTTAGATTGAAAAGAAATCCCAGACATAAAGAAGCTGATAGTGGTTACAGTTTGGATACCACAAAGCAGAGGAAGAGAGCCGTACCCGTTACAGAGAGAACAGCACAGGGCGATCGAAATCAAACTGAGAATTGGAACTTTGATTTAGACTTCAGGGTTTGGGGATGGAGATCATCAGGTTCTCTCCAAGACAGCTGTAGCCACCTTCTGTTTCTTGTTTTGCTAAGTTGCTTCTCCACAGTTGGAGATGGGTGCTAAAGAGACATCGCCAGGACCCAGCCTCTCTGTCAAAAGTGAAACTGTCACCAGCTTTGTGCAGACTTGATTTGGCCTCTGAGCCTGCTGCATCATGTTTGTTCTGTGTTGATAATGTTCAGTGCATTTATCGGCCTTCCAAAGTCTGTATAGACTGCATTTTGTTGAGGGATATCTGAAAGTGGGCATGACAAGGAATTACTGGACAATACAGGGTGTGGCACTGGAGCAAGAGAGGTCCTTGTGGTTCCCCCTGAGTTCAGGGCATGCTCATACAAGCTGGATTAATGTTGGAGTTTGATGCTTCCTACAGCACTTCATTCTGGCTGCAGTGAATTTTCTAAGCCCACTCAGCTGACACCATTATACACTGAAGAATGTATTAACAATCTATTTAAATGCAACACATTTTGTTTGCAAATGTGTTTGTTCCATAGTCTGTTGACATGGTTTAGCATCTTGTCAGCGGTGTTCAGAGTTCAGTCTTTTCCCACGCTCAGTGAGCACAAGCTTTTCCGTGTTGCAGAGGTACGCGCTGTTAAAAAAAGGAATAAGGAGAGGCAGTTTGGATTGCTAACAGTGCCAGAAATATAGAGATGTATCCACTGCCTATCTTCTCCTATAGGATTTTAAAGAGATCTGAAATAAGCATCAGCTAAGTCGGCCTATCTCTGTTGCTTTGAGGGGACGTGATGTCTCCATCTGTTTTTATGTTCCAAAAAGAGTACCGCAGCCCATAAGACTTATCTGACTCAGGTCTTGTGGCTTAAATAGGAGAGCCAGGCGCTTGGTGAAAGGAGGCGTTTTTTTAGGTCCTGGCATTTGTAATGAACACCCAAAAACCTCTTGCAGAAGTTTTGCCTTTGAAGGCAAATTTTTCTTTAACTCTGCTGTAGATTAGCTGCCAGCCAGCTTCTAGGCCTGTGAAGAAGCAGAGTTCAGTTGGCCTCTTCATAATGTGGAAAGTCATTGGCAAGGTGGTGGCACTGAGGATTCTGCTGGGAGCTGGGGCACAGCCCCCCTCTCTGCCCATATAACCAACGGTCACTCTTATCAGGCACAAGCATTAGTTCCTATATTTTGCAGTGCAGTGCAGTATGTTCATAAAGGCCTTACTCTGAGGAGCTGGAGGGCGAAGGAAATGGCTTTTTCTTTTTTTTTTCTGCCCCCTGATTTATTTAAAAGGTAACTTGTATTCTTTTTTAACCTTCAGTTCCTTGTAGCTGCTCTCCCTTTCTACGACGAGTTGACAAGTCCTGAAAGTAAAGGCCATTGTGAATTTTGCTGGTGGTCTTTCTGCCTGCGTGAAAGGAGGCTGCACAGAGAGGCAGGTCTGAAGTTTTCACTGTTTCTCCTTTAATATTCTCTTGCACTGAGGAAGAAGATTCAGAAGACTAAACCAAGTTAATCTGTCGTAGGGGCACACTATGGAATTATGTCATAGGTAAATCCCTGCAAGACCCACTTAAATGCCCTTTATGTTGAGAAATATAGTTTCAGCCTACTGCTTAAAGCTTTATCTGTGATTGCCTTCATTCCTCTGTGTGTCCCTCTAACACGAGAGCACACTGACAAAAATGTGGAAACAAGCCACATGTTTTACCTTCAAGAGTAAATGTTGTCATAGCAACACAGGAAAGCAGAAAGCTACTTTATACAGGTGGTGGGGGGGAAATGAGGGAGGGAGGGAGGATTAGGGGTTTACAGAACATGCAAAACGTGACAGATCTAGGATGAGTAAATGAATAGAAATTTGCCGTGTGACCTCTTCAGTAGGTTGCAGCAAAGTTTGTGTCTGAAACACAAGCAATTTTAGTGAACTAGGTAACATATCTAAATAAATCAGAATCTTTTAATCTCCTGTGTCTTATTTGACAGAAAACCTGATAAACCAGGTGTCAGACAGACTCTGGGCTTACCCAGGTCTATTGTTGGAAAAATAGACTTATGACTCACAATATCTTTCATTTTTGTAAGCAGCTTGTGACATCACACAGTATCACCAAGATTTGAAAGATTCCACTGGAACTGCTAGACATTAGATATTATTGTAAAGAGAGAGAGCTAGGAGGGCAGATGTTAGCGTGTGTTTCCTGCACTAGACCCTTTGCTTGTGAAGCCTTTTCTTTTGCTATTGTATTCTCCGGTGATGTAGAAGACGGCCCATTCTAGTGTCCCAAAGGCTGAGTTTTAGTAGTTTTGTCAAGGAACTGAATAAAGATGGTTTCAGTAAGAGAAAGGAAAACCAGGAAGGAATAATTAAATAAATACACTAGTAACAACATTAAAAATATTCCTTGACAGTTTTGTTCTCAGCCGGTAAGAAAAAGGTGTGTTGATTTTCAAATTACAGTTCAAATGTTGTACTACTTCCAATGCTTTGTGTACATCTGTTTGTGTAGGTGGTGCATCAGGGCGCTGCAGACTTGAGAAGCTGCTGTCAACAAACCCAAGGAGACAAGAAAGAGCCCATGGCCCTTTGGTGATTGACAGATTTAGTCACTTAAATGTTGAGCCCAAAGCTGAAGCCTGAGCAGGGTCTGCTTCTCAGAACTATGTGAATGCAATTGGAAAGTTTTTTCATTTTAGCTTGTCATTTAAAAATAACAGCCATCTGAAGACAATTGATTCCCAGGACTTTATATAACATGCAAAGTACTGTGAAGGAAATATTTTAAATGTATCTGCAGTTTGCTTTTGTATCACAGAGTGAGAACAATGCCTTAATTAGCTTGCTTTCCGACATTCTTCTAGCTTGTACTACTTTTCAAGAGGGAACAGAAGGCTGCATTTTCATTTGGAGTTGGCAAGTGGCACATCATTTCCAGATTTATGAAGGTGAAAAGCTGTATAAAAATAGAAGAAATTCTGTCTGCCATGTTTACAAGAGTAAAATGCTGTTGCTAAATGCCTTGAAAACAAAGAGAAAGAAAGGTGTATGTAAAGAAATCTTTCAGGCGGCTTTTGCGTTGTTTGGTTTTACAACAGTCGTAAAAGGATCCCACAAGAATCTCTTTAGACCCTTCTCTTCTTGTCCCCTACAAAGGCTAGTCTCCCCCTAAGGAACAGATAATCACAAAAACAGGGAAACAAAGGTGCCAGCAGCCAGGGTACCGCAGGTGTTTTGGCTAGAACAGCTCTCCATTTCCTCTCTCACTCTGCAAGTATCGGCTTAAGGCGGTGATGCTGGAGCTCAAAAAAGTAACAGTGAAGCCAAACTAACACAATGAAAGTCAAGTGCAAAAAGTAATAGCACAGCGATCTCTCAGTCCCTTGCATAAACGTGACTATGGGTGTAAAACTATGCATTGTGTAAGAAGTCAGGGGCTCTGTTCACCTAGCAGGAAAGAATCATTACCAGGTTCCCTACAAAGTCAAGAATTTACTGTCTCCCTCTTTTTTTCCTATATAAACAAATCCACTTTTCACTAGCAGTAAAATAGATTGGGGGAATGGATTTTTACTTAATTATAGCTCAGTGTGGCCAGATGCCAGTTTGTGAGCCTGTCCTGGATCATAAACACAAAGCAGGCATTAGATCACATCCACCGACGACGACTCAAGCCGCAGCACCCTTCAGAGCACTTTATTTGCCGTGTTCTGTGGGACTGGATGCAAACCAGCTGTTCTTCCCTGGGGAGCTTGCAGACCTAGTGACTGGACAGGCGCTGAAGCCCCAAGCCAGTTTTTATAGCAGAGTACACCCCTTGAAGGCCTTTCTCTCCTAAGTCACCCTGTCACAACAACATTGGTCGGTTCCCAGGTCGATCCTAACTGAATTTCTGTACACAGAAATAAGATGTAACCAGTGCTCCTTCACTCGCCAAGACATTCCTGTTTTGAACTCCTGATCTGTAGTTATTTCTAGTGAGAAACTTTGCTCACATTTTCAACACTTCCCAGCCCCTGTGGGTAAACGCAGATCTGGAGCATCTTGGGTGGCTCCCTGCTCAGGAAAGTTAGAAACGATGCCTCATGGCCATGGGCGGAGGCTTTCTGACACTTTCACAGGTGATAAACACAAGAAATAAAACAAAGAGAAATAAAAACTAAAACAACCTTCTGCTGCTCCCTCTGCTCTAGCCTCAGATTGTCCCACTTGGTTTCCATTTAAACACCAAGCAAGGCTGTAAGTTGTTTAATATGAACTATTTAGTTCCCCAGATTTTACAGTATTGAACTTTGCAATTATAAATTTCAAACAAGGTTTATACTGGTTTATTCTTAATTCTGAATATAGTGCAGGGAAGTGGATTATTATAAAAACTCTTTAAAACAACTTCTTTGTTTTAAACACTTCTTTGTATTTCTTTCAAGAGCACTGGGAATGGAATCACACCAGTCTAGGGTTTTTTTTAAGAATATCACCTTGGGATCCCAACCTACAGCCAAGTGCAGCAAGGTCTTTGTGGCAGGTAGGTGAGGGCTGCTATCAGAAAATGTAGCTGTATGCATGCATGTTTATGGCTTGGAAGTGTGATCATCTTGAGAGAATGTGTCTCATCAAGAAACCCAGTTTAAAAATGTTTCTAAAATTGCTCAGAATACTAATCTTAGAGCGGAAATTGTGGGGTTACAGTGGAGAAAGAAAAGCAATATTGTTATACACAGCCTCCTGTGGAGGGGGGAATTCCCAGGCAATGTAAAGCAAACATATTTCAATGTTGCTGCTTGCTTGTGGCAAATGAGGGCTCTGGCCAGCGCAGGCGGTGCTGTCTGTACCCCTGTACTCCCGCCTGCCGCCTGCTCCCACAGCCCATCTGGAGCACCAGCGCAGCGCTGAGCGGCACGAAACCGGTGGGAGCCCTGTATGAAGTGGAGGGATGGAGCACTGGAGGCCCTACAGCAGTGTTTGCAGCTCGGCAGCTCCTGCAGCCCCCAGCCAGCCTCGCTGGGCAGAACAAGCAAGAGAAAATCCGCTCTTGCCCCATTACCCACATGAGTCTTAATTGCTTTCTCGTGTGGAGACAGATACTAAATATCTTTGTGAACAGCATGTTCAGATTGTTACATGCAAATGTACATGTGATACCTTTATGAAATATGCAAAATATGATGTGCTGGGCGATGATCTGATCTGTGTGTGTATTTGAAAGCCTTTTCCATGCTTTGGTTCGGGTACTGAACATTTCTGACAGTTGGAGGTAAACAGAGCCAATCTGTCAGCATGATTCACTACCAGCACATCTGATAAGTATGACTTAACTTGCAGCAGCCTTGTATGTTTTTAAAGCACTTGCCTGCTTTGCAGTTAGCAAATTACTGCGGGGCAAAGTGAACAAAAAAGGAGACAACAAAAGGAATGATGGATTTGATCATGTTACAGAGGAAGCAGGATGATGAAGAGATTGCTTTACCTAGCTCAGACACCTGGAAAGCAGAGAGTGCGTCTCAGCTGCATCAGAAGAAGTGTGATCAGGAAGCCCCATGCTGTGCACAGGCACTGTAACAAGAGGTTGTCATCACATACTGTCCCACATTCCCTTTTATATGGATTTCCCTGATTAAGTTTCTGTTTTGACAGCTTTTGAACAGTAACACCTTTCTCTTTTTGCCTCTGAATTTCCTCCCTTGAAAGGTGCAAATTACGGTTTTACTGTGGCCTCTTAGAGGTGCAAATAAGCACAACATAGCTAAACTGGGACAAGCTTGAGGTAGTCAAGTATCAGGGCTGAATCCCGTTGAAAGTAATATGTATATAGTGATGAGCTGGGGCTGAATGGTGGGAAATATATGTGTGAATTTTTTGGGGTAGTGTGAAGTTTTGCATTTGCACAGCCTGGGAACTTGGTAATGCCAGGGATGGGGAAAGCGTAAGCAACCTAAGGATAGTGAAAGTCTGAAAATGAAGCAGATTTTGGTGGCAACTGCTACAAGCAAATAATGTTCCTGTCCTTGTTTCACTCAGCTAGGGCCAAGTAAGTGCCTCGTAGTATGAAAGGTGTAACTCTTGTTACTTGCTTCTGAACTTACTTTGACTTCTCATTCTTAGTATTAAAGAAATTCTGTGCCTGATTCAAGCAGCACCACTTGTAACTGGTGTTCTATGGAACAGAAAACCACTTCCTTGACCACAACTTATCGCTAGCTGTTTATCACAAGCACACATAAAACTATCATTACTGTATTGCAACTTCTTGGTGCTAAAGGCAGAAACAGAGAAGTAGAACCACATTTTCTTCTGTATTTTTTTTTTTAAATACTATCATGGAAGTAGGCTAAAAGAAATTTATGAGTTCATGTGGCCTTTTTCTATATCTTCACAGTATCAAAACTAAACCAATGCTGGTCAGAATTCAATCTGCAGTAGTTTAATGACAAACCATCCAACACAACACACTCAGTTACAGGCTGTACATGCTATTTTCACTTGCACCAAGACAGAAAAATATCACCTTTCAGGATAACACTCTTGAAGTTTATCTGCAAGTGAAAAGGAACATTTGTTTTAGATTGGAAGGAACACCTTCTCTTCCATTTCCACAGCAAGAACAGCAAGGGTTTCTTTTGTTACAGAGTTTAAAAGGGCTATTTCACCCATACCTGGAAAAAGTAGAGCCCTTCTGTAATGTGCCTGCTGGCAGAGCTGAAGAGAGCCTAGCTGAAAAGGAAAGTTAACCAATTTCTTAATGTTTTTCAAATCACTGGTCTATGTGCTTTACGTTTATTTTTATCGGAAAGTTTAACATCTTATTAGGAACTGTAAAAACAGTATGAAAATGGATAATATTGCAGGCACACAAACCCTTCTTTTGGTTCAGTTTAACTTCATGCTTGTGTGCTTGAAGACAGGTCCATTTTCACTTGCTATTTTTGGTTGGTCTAACAAAAGGTACTGGCTCTGCCTGCAAAAAACCCCTGTTTTTCCTGATTTAACAGACTATCATGGCTGACTGTAACACTATTACAACTACAGCAGTTCTATCACAGGGCTATAAAGTCCTTTCTGTGGCACAAGGTGTCCTTTTTCCCTAGTCAGTGTGGGAAGCCCATGGGGCTGAGGCTGAACCGATTGTATGCAGGAGCCAGTTAAGCTTCCAGTGTAACCACACAGGAGAGTCTTCACAAGCAAAAGCTGGTGCATGAAGCTTAACAAAATAAAGCTGTGAGTGGAGAAAAAAAATCCACATTGTGTATTTTAAGAGTTCCTTCCTATTTCTCGTACATACAAGATACAGTGGGCTTTCTTTTAAAAGAAGGGTATGTTTTTACCCTTTACAGTCACAAATATAACCCAGCCACAATGTATTACTATTTACTTCCGTCATGTAATTCAGCCTTTTGCAGCAGTTCGGGGTAATTCCGTACCTAGTTATTTCAATGAGGTACGAGCATCAGTAGTTAACTGGGATCCCTTGGATATTTTTAAGATTCACGCTTTTTTTTCTCTTCAAAATGCTGAATAGAAAAAGAAGGGCCAGGCTGTGCTTGTCAAGTTTAAAATCCAAATAATGTTAAATAAATGAAAAGTTAGCATTTTAGCACTGTATACTTGCTTGTATCAATTTAACATTACTGTAGCAGAAGTGTGACAGAATAACTCCCTCTGTAGAAACATGTATTCATACATGTGCAATGCAGCCAAACGAAGTTGCAGTAGAAAGCCTCAAGTATCCCAAATCTTTTGAATTAACAGAGGATTACTTCTGTTCGTTTTTCTTTTCCCTCCCTTCTTTAATAGACTTCAGCTCATCACTTCACAGAGATCAGATACAAGTGGGGCAAAAGAGTTGGTGGTTTTGCTAAGGATGCATTTCTGTGAGCAGAGGTGTCCCAGCTGACACGCTTTCATAGACAAGAGAGCAAATTCTGCTGGAAATTCTCTGGCTTGGAAGCTGCTGTTTAATTTTTCTCTTTTGTTCATTTTAAGTCTGTCTTGAGTTACCTGCATTTGCAGCCTGACACAGTCTTTCAGTGCCACCAGGTTACAGAGCATCACGTGATATAATGCATTTTGACACATCCAGATGTAACATGATGCACATGTCAAAAGAAATAAAGCAAAGCAGAGGCATTTAATTTTTGTTCTCCTTGATGGACTTGTAAATATCCACAGGTGGTTGGGTCTTTCCTCATACATGCCTCATTCTCACTATGGGAATAGAGTGGCTGAGGGCAGCCATGAGAAACGGCATCCTGTGTGACTGCTGTGTTTTAACAGTTATAATATTTGTAGAGCCCAGCAAGCCCTGTCACATGTGTTTAACTGGGTGCCACAAAGCTGTGTGCATTGCATTAGACCCAGCAGATAAGCTTTCCTGCCTCTCTAGGCAGCCCTGACTGCAGTAAGGCCAAGCAGGCAGTGCTACTGCTGGCACCCAGCAGACAAGTTGCCGCTGCCCTCGCTGGATGCAACAACGCCTTTGGGAATGTCTGTGGCTCCGTCAGAGGTGTCCCGGAGGGCTGTTAGGATGGAGGGAGTGAGGGAGGCATGGGGCAGGCACAATTCAATTGCCCTCTGGTCTGTGTGGCCCCAAGCAATAAAGATGTAGTCTCAGCACTGTGTGTCGCTTCCTGATGGGTAGCAAAAGCAACAGGAGTGTGTTGAGATGGAAAAACCTCTACACGCTATTTTTCTTCAGGTACCAAAAAGCTGAGAGCCAGAGGTGAGAAGTCCCAGATAGGTACACTGCAATATTATTTTTTTTAGTAGAAAAAGTGAGACAAACTAACGCTTTGCCAGCATTTGAAACTGATGCCTGACTTTACAGGTGCTGGTGATATAAAAGGAATCATACTGTAACGGGTGAATTTGCTATATTTGCTTCTTACTAAACACATCGATATTTTGGGGTGAGGGAGGAGATTTTCTTCAGCTTTGAAGGCAGATAGCACAACCAACAGCATGACTGGTAGCCAAATGATTTACTCCACTTTCCCATCTGCGTACTGAGACAGAGTGTTGATTTATCAGCAAGTGAAGCTGACAATTTTTGTTCTTAGTCAGGCAGCTCCACCAAAGCAGAACACGGTGGGAAAGGAGTCGCTGCCGCAGCTCTCTGCCTCCTCCAGTCCTCTCCAGTCATCTCAGTAGTGTCCTTCCATGAAAGCCCACACTTGTCACGCTTTCAGCTTAACTGTGTATAGGTGCAATAATAAAGGCTGTTGCTTTTTCAGACTGAAGATTTGCCTACTAACGCTGCCTGAGCAATGCCATCCTACAGCTTCCCACTGCTGGGGCAAGCAGGCAGTGCTGCGGGGACAGACACTGAGACAGTTTCATTCATGATTTTGATACCACACATGAATCATATCGAAATTAGTATTTTAGGTGGTGGTTTTGTTGCTTGCTTTGTTTTTAAGGCAGAAAAAGGCAAATATATTAATTGCTACACAATAGATGACATCTGCTCATATGTGCAAATGTCAGGGGGATTTTTTTTTATTGCAGTAAGTGATACTTCAGCATTGTATCCCAGATCCATTTGTCATTAAATTTTACAGTTTATCCTTTACCAATAAGTCAATCACTTAAACTGGAGAGAAAGGGTAAGATTTTCACTGGGATTGAGATGCCGAGTTGTGATTCCAGGTTGAGAGCTGAGGGTTATAAATTACTTCATGTGAAATAGCTCAGGGATTCTGAAAGTGTTTTTTTTAAGTCTTTTCTTTTCTCTTTTAATTCATATAGAGGGTCTTGTTATTTGTTTGAATATTTTTTTTAAGCTTTATTTTCCTGGGAGCTGCCTGGGTGGCTGATTTTCAGGTAATTTGCTTAAATTTGCTTTAATTTGTTTTTAGCCCAGATCTTTAATCAACTACAGTAAAGATGTTAAAGTTATTCAGAACAGAAGATAGCTAGTTACCCACACCACTTCTCTCAAACAGCTTTTGATATTTTTATTGGAAACATAAATCACTTCATCTGGTTGGTCTTTGTACACTTAGGGAAAAAAAAGAGTTCATGTGCATACATACATGCATTGGCGCAAGCAAACACTGCGTCATGTGTTTGCCTGTTCCTGAGCAAAGGACATTGTCCTGAGGTTAATGGACTCCGAGCCCATCCCTCAGATGTTATCAGCTCCACTGTGGGTGTTTGAGTTGCAGGGAAGAGATGTGATGCTCTTCTCCTGAGAGCTCCGAGAGCAGCTCACTGCTCCTGCTGTTGTGTGGTGCCAAGCTTATCTGCACGTCAGCTCATCTCTATGGGCACGGTGAGGCTCCAAAACAGCCACTTTTGGATTTCTCACTGTTGGCAGGGCTGCATACATATGTGTGTGCTCACAAAATAAGCCCCTAGTGTGGGTAGGGCAACCTTTAACAAGAGACATAGGGAGTCTTTATTAGTCATTTCCATATTCTCCTGCCTCTAGTCTGCTGTTGCTCTGAGCTAGGTAAACAGTTTTATTCTACATGATTAAGCACTTCAAAGATACTGCAGGGGGAGGAAGAAAAAATTATATGCTTTGAAGAATTTTTGTAATAAATTCAAACAAGCCCAACTAATTCCATTGAAGAAAGAAAACTAGTCAGTAGGAAGGCTATAATCAGTATGAAAGCCTGATGAATGACTAGTAGGCATAGGAAAACACACCCAATGAAACAGAAAACTTTGGGAGTAAAGTTTTGGAAAGACAAGGACGATTCCTGTAGAAAGGATTTTCTTTCTACACAGGAAGTAACATCAGCCTGTAAATCTCTGCTCTGCTCTCAGAAATGTTTCCCATATGGATCTGAAGACATTTTAATTTCCATATGTTCTGAGGTACTTCCTCAGCCTCTGATCCTGTAGCAATCCAGGATATCAGATATAACACAGGCAAATGTTAGATGCTATGTTTATACATTTCTGTCTTGTGAAATGCTTCAAGGGAACTTTAACAATCCAAATGTACTCCTTTGTTCCCAAAGCATTTCCATTTCATTTAGCATTCCAGTTTCTTTCTGGATTAAAGTATCTTCTGTATTACTCAAGGAAACACTTAAAAGCTCATAAATTTTATGAAAGTTTTGCTTTTTAAAAGTGTATCAATCTTCGGGATTTTGGCAGGAACTTTATTAGCTTAAATAATCTTGGAATTTTTTTGTAGAAAATTATCTTTTGAATGATGAAACATGAACACCAACACCACAATATTCCATCATAAGGAAGATGATCTTCACAAGGTTTTAAAATAAATCCATACCTGTCAAATTTTAAATGAAAGAACTAATTCATTGTGCTTGATCTATAGATCTAATATGAATTGGTAATTTTGAACAAACCTGCAAAAATGCTCGTGAAAAAAATATACATTTTAAAAAAATATGCAGCTGCAGTTCATAAAATGAAGAAGCCACTCTATTCTATCTAAAAGAGATTCTGGGCTGATATCACATTTGCAAATTTGGTTTCAGATCTGAGCTATTCCTGGGACTCTATTTTAGGAAAAGAGTGTTATAATTTGATGGACAGTGTCACAGCTGTTGAGATTAAAAAAAAATAAAATCTTCCAGACTCAGCTTCAGCAGTTTCTCCCATGGGAATCAGAAAGATGGGATGGAGGTCAAATAATTGTAGGATATGTGCCATCATCATACTCTGAGACTTATTGATAGTTGTATGAGAGAATGAGTTAGCAGAGGATACTGGAGAAAGGGTGGCACCTAAACAAATGGAGGTGAACGATTGCTGTGACGATAGCTTCCCATTAGGCAACTGTAAAAATCTAGTGGCTGGCACACAGTGTTAAATGATGATTTTGAATTTTGAACATCTACAATCAGAGCAAACTCAAAGATAAGAATTCCCATTAAACAACTGTACAGCATAGGTATTTTTCAACACTGAAATCTGGAGCAAGCTTACTCTTTGACCAGAGCTCTTTTCAAGAAGGTAAGAATAATCCTCTTGCAATAAGACACAGCCATAAAGATGTCAGCACAAAACCTAATAATTAAATGGGCATAATTAATACATTGAAACCAAATGAATAAAATTCTCCACCAACCACGGAGTGACTTTCTCATCAACCTGTGCCCTTTTAGAAGGAATCAGAGCATGTCCAAATGTTTCCTGGAACCTTTGCCTGCTTCATATGCTGCTTTGTAGTTTGAGAGGAGCCTGTAGTCTCCACTGCCTTTTTATTTAGCTAGTCATTGAGAAAATGAGAGCAGTAACTTCAAAACCAATAATTTCAGTCATTGATCCATTTCTTTATATATTTTCTACTGTTGAACATGACATGTCCTTTAATAATATGTATTTTTTTCAAGAGGGATGCTGAGGGTATATTAGCCCTGGCGCAGATTCCTCTCCAAGCACAGAGAATCCTCAGGGGCATAAATGGCAAAGGCTTCTCCTGTATGTAGACGCATCTGAATTCTCCACAGATTCCTCAGTCATTTCTGTTGGCCTAGGCAGGCTGGTGGCCCTGGAGCTGCCCTTGGGCCTGTTGTGTGATTAAGCTGCAGGTGGTCATCTGGGCTCCTTTAGCCTCCCAGTTACAATTTCTGTTAGTGTATCCCAAATTCTGAGAAATTTATACACTTTGGAAAAGAAGATATTAGTCAATTTTCTTTCAAAATATCTGTTTTATTAAATAAATGAAGACTGCAGTTATATTCTTCTTAATAAGATTTCAGGAGCTGGCCCACTGAGACCAAAGGAGGTGTAGCCACATTTAGCACACAGAAGAGATGACATCAGCGGGGAAAGTTAAGCCATGCTCATGTCCAAGTTCTGCGTGTTTCCCTTTGGGTCAGATGTGTGAAATGCCCTCTCCAAGCTGTGCTGTGCAGGAGAGTTAAGGTTCTTGTGTCTCATGCAGAGTAGCTTGTGGTAGCTCTGCAATGCCAAGGTCTTTGTCTTCATAAAGACTGTGGTAAAGGCTAAAGAAAAGGAGCAGTTCAACCTTATAAAACACAGCTAGACTTTGTCAAAACCTGAGGAAATGTTTGTTTGAGTGTTTTTTCATACTTCAAGTTGCAACACTAGGGCTGCTGTTCAAAATGGAGCTCAACACATTCATTATACCATTGTGCATTCTGCTGATAAATATGCAGAGAAATGCTCTTTAATCTGGGTGGGCATCTGAACCTTGTGTAATACTTGGTAGAAATAACTGAGCTGAATAAAGATTAATTATTTGTACTGCAGGAAAATAAAACAATTCTCACAGCAGCTGTTACAATCTTGGTAGTAAAAGCAGAAGAGATTGTACAGATGCTCCAGTCTTGGGAGCCATAGAGGCAGATGTATCAGAGGAAATACCAATACATGGTTTTGCATATTTTCTTCTCACTAATCATAGCTTCAGCAGCACCTAATTTTTTGTCCATGACCCTTTTTTTTTTTTTGCCACTGTTTCCTGTAGTGCATTCAACACCACCCAGCTTCTCTCTTCTACTAGCTGGCAACACTGTGCAGTAATGCAGCAGTGCTGACATACATCCACATCTTTCCAGAAAGTGAATTTTGCTAATGAATCTTTCTTCCTCTGAACAGGACACCAGCAGTTCCACTATCTTCTGAAAGGGGTTCATCTCCCAGCTAAGGAAATTGCAGGGGGAGGGGGTGCTTGTTGTGGTTTGCCAGAGCAAGCAGGACAGAAGCAGCTTGTTCTTGCTGAAACAGAAAGAAAAAGAAAGAAAGAAAGAAAGAAAGAGAGAAAGAAAGAAAGAAAGACAGAAAGAAAGAAAGAAAGAAAGGAAGAAAGAGAGAAAGAAAGAAAGAAAGAGAAAGAAAGAAAGAGAGAAAGAAAGAAAGAAAGAAAGAAAGAAAGAAAGAAAGAAAGAAAGAAAGAGAAAGAAAGAGAGAAAGAAAGAAAGAAAGAAAGAGAGAAAGAAAGAAAGAAAGAGAAAGAAAGAAAGAAAGAGAAAGAGAGAAAGAAAGAAAGAAAAAGAAAGGAAAGTAAGAAAGAAAGGAAAGAAAGAAAGAAAGGAAAAAATCTCCTCTGAATTACATAGATTGCATTTGTTTCACAGGTCTGGCAGAGGTATCAATGTCAAGAACCTCCGAATGGTGACGCATGTTGGTCTGGAAATGTATGGATCAATGACTAGTCCTTTCTTTGACATAGGAAGTCAATAGGTATATTATTATCTTCCTGTAAGCAGACAGGAAGTAATCAGCAAAAAGTAATTCCCCACTGGAGCAAGACTCAATTAATTCTTCCTTTCTTATCTACAGTAACTGATGACTCATGAAAATTATCAATTATCGGAAATGTTCTGTCCTCTTATGCTGATACAAGTTCTTATGATTTCCCATTTGAAAGCATATTTTAAAAAGTGTATTTAAAGAGAAGATAGTTGAAGATGGTAATCTAAGAACTCCAACCTCCTGGAGGTGGAGCAACTGTAAAAACAAGAAGCATATGGAAGAATTCACAACAAGAGAACAGTAGGAGAGTAGGAAGTGGTGTAGGGAGAGCAGAAGGAGAAAGATTAGGAGGAGGGAGGACAGCTCATCCTTGCCAGTGGGTAGAAATGATTACTATGCTCTCATCTTGGTCCACATTCCGATTTCACTCCTGTGATGACTTCTCACACACTCTGTGTTTTATTTGCACACTTTGTAAATAGAAACAGTGTTTAACTCAGTTATGGGAAAACAGTAACGAAAAAATGCCTGATTCCCACCTTCTTTTTTAAGGTGAATTTTCTAAACAGATTGTACAAGTTTTAACATCGCTGCCTGCCACTGCAGTGTACAGAAAAGTCAGAGTAAGTAGCACACTAAGTAACATGACTAGGATCTACCACATGCTGTTAATTTTTTTTCATTCTTTCCCTAATGGAAAAAATTAGTACTTGTGAGGTTTTGTTTTCTTTTTTCTTTTTAAATAAAATGGGCTTGTCCTGCTGTGTCTGTATGAGAGGAGACAGGTCACAGAGCTGCACCTGTCACTTGAGAGGAGGCAAGGATGTCTCTGGTGGCTGTTCTTTTTGGTGCAGATTTGTCCTCTAATCTGGGATCACTCCAGAGCATCTCTGTCTTCTGCACAGGTGAACTTTCACCCCATGGTGGGAATTTCTGCTGTCATCATCCTCAAACCCCTTCCTGAGTTTTATAGAGAGGAAGAGGAAGTGGCGGGAAGGGGACAGACTCACTGGGAGATGAGCAGTTAGGGGACCTCACTCCTGTGCTCTTCATCAATGTTTCCTAAAGACTCAGTTTCATGGCCAGTTGTGTTGCTATTTTCCACGCTGCTAGAGAAGACACATATCCAAGATGAGCTCACTGTCAGTGCACGACACGTTCTTCTATCAGTCAGAGACAGCAGAAAGTTCTACTTGAATGAATTCTACAATGATGGCTTTAACCACTTACTCATACACATGTACCATGAAAGGAGAGGACTGCACTATGTCTGCAAATTCTTCAAGTATTTAGTTTCCTTCACAGATTGGCATCATCTCTCTTTTTGAGGTTCATTTTCAAGCAGCCCTTTTTTTTGTTCATTATCTGATCTTGTCTAAACACTGAGACTGATTGGAATTGTTGGTGTATCAGTATATGATATCTTTTGGTCAAATTGTGTTTACAGGGCTATTGCCAGTTCTTGCTGTCATGGCACCTCATGAGATGTCTTAGGGGCTGCTTGAAGGTGTTGATTCAGGTTGGAGAGCACACTGATCATTGTAAACCTTTGTAAAAATATTCATGCCACCAGAGTCAGTGGTGGCGGGTAAGCAGTATGCTGAACAAAGCAACACCTAAGTCACCTGCAATCACTTAAATCTGGTTTGCTAATTGCCTAGATTTAGTTAAAGGATTATTGAGAATGAAGAGGAGTACAGAACATAATGTTGGAAAACTATTATCTGTGAAGTAGTTTGGGAACTTGAGTACCACTAAGTCAAAGGCAGTTATGTTTCTGAAAAAGTAATTCTGGTTTTCCTTGTAATCTAAGGATCAGCCATGTCAATGGCTTTGAAAATCAAATTAATGAAAAACAATTTTTAGTTAATTTGGATTTTAACACCTTTGGGTATTGATCCTTGTTGACTCTAAAATGCTACTGAGATAGTATGTAGCGTTGACAGTCTGTACTGTTGCTGTCTTTCAAGCAAGATGAGTACTGGTTAATTTGCAAAAATTGTATTTTTGCTGTGATGTCCCAGATAGTTCTAACTTACTCCCTGCCTAATGTAGGAACACCGCAGGGCTCTCAGCATAGATTCAGCTGGCACCCTCTTCTAGCCTAGTGCCTTTCATTGATGAGTCTTTATGCTGTGGGTTATAGAAACAAACATACAACTTCATTATTGTCATTTAACCAAATTGCTTCTCTTTACTTAGTAAAGGGTTCAGGTGATATCTGCGAAGTGGGAGAGTTCTGAGGGTCCTTCCATATCTTTGACATGCCTCCTCACATGGCGTTGCGAGTGGGAAAGTTTTCTCAGCAAAAGGAGGGAGGTTTCACCTGAAAACCAGTGAGGCATATGATGTTCTTTGAAGAAGACCCTTACAGTCACTCAGAGTCAGGCTGCCATGGTTAGCCCAGAGCAAGACTCCAGTAATTATCTCAATTTGAAAGTTTTTACAGAAAAGTTGACAAATGTTAGGCTGAGTTAACCTTGCTCAGAATTTTCTGCTGGTTTCATAGGGAAAATAATGTCATTGTCCTTGATCCCACTCCTGGCTCATATCCTTTTCACTTGGGAGATCCTCAAATCTCCCAGATGGGGAAGCAGTAACACAGCAGAGGTGGATGGGTTGGGAAGCACTCTTCTCGTGTATGTCTCTACTGGATTAACTTGCCTGATGCCACTGTTTCCCCGTAAGAATGCATGAAGCAATTCCATTCACTATGTTGAAAATAGCTCCCAATCAAAATTACTCATATTACATAATTTGTAGATATTTTTCCTTATATATTATTGCGCTGCTCAGAGCTAAATCTATAGGAGAGCCCACAGGCCACATCTGAACTGCTATGTCATTACATGAAATGATTTCCAGAAATCAGTGCTTTCAGGAAAAAAATTAACCACTGTGCCAGTTTTTCATCTGTTCAGATCCATGCGAGTTGTCTGTGATGTGTTGATTAGTCAACAACTGAAGAGTAGTGCTGCAAAAGCTATATGCCTTTGGAAGATAGCCCATTAAAAAGGCATTCTAATTTATCAGAAGAGACTGTGCTGCTTCTTCTATTCTTTCAAATGCTTTCTTAAATAAGGAGCCTGTAATTAGGTAAGTTAATGTAATGCAATATAGTGGGATAAAAAAACCTTAAATTATGGTCTTGGGCTCATAGCCGAAAACAGGCTATATCTATTTTTATTTCAGAAATGACTAACAACTCAGTTCATGTCTTTCCCAGCTGTAGTTGTGCAGCTGAATGGGGAGAAAACAGATGTTCACTATATGAAAACTTCCTCTGATAGTTCATGAACTCACAAATGTGTATGGTAGGAGAGTAGCCTGTTTCTATCACAAATGGGAAAGATCACCATCAAATACAGCTCGAGATCCAGGCCAAAAAGTGTTTTACTGCAGAACGCTTCTAGAGGCACTTCCCAGGACACAGGCAAATCCCAAGATGAAGTATCATATCTTTTTATTGACACTGAAGCTGATATGATTTTGGTTTACAAAAACATACGTGTAAACACCGGTTTCTCATACACGTCACTAAAATGTCTGTGACAAAGGTTTTCTAAAAACTCCATTGGATTATACAATTATTTCGTTGTTATTATGGTTCACGAGGAGAGAGGGAAGTTGGAATTACAGTAACTTCCCTTCCAAATCTTTATATACACTACCTTTTGGATACTGTGCTCACTTCTGTGTAATACTCAGTGACCTGAAACTTCACAAAAGTGGGTTGCTAACAGTGCTGTAATGTCTAAGTAAGATCAGCTCAGGTGCAGATATATGATTCAGAAGCATTGGATGATTACTGTTTCCAATTACTGCTTCCCCAGATGTTGCTTACTCTTCTAATTTAAAAGTGAAAAAAAAAAAAAGACAGAGATGATCTCTGTTATAGTAAAGTGCATTTGCACAGAAACTTTTCCCACAGTAAATATTTGGTGATTCCACCAGAGCTATATTGGACACGTGCTTGGGAAGAAGCTGTGGTACTCCTGCCCCAGCTGCCCATGCCCAGCCACTTTTCCCTATTGCTTCCAGCACCACCAGCACTAGATATCCCCAGCTCCTTCATCAAGGGGAGACCACAGGTACACAGTCTGAACAGAAGTGCAGCTGCCTCGCTTTCACTGAAATGGAGATATTCCCCAGGAGCCTGTACCCTCTTCAGGGCACCCTAGTGTCTAGGTCATGCCGCTATTCCCCTGCCAGGCTCTCCAGACAGGCCTCGTGCTACTTTAGGTTTAATGCTACATGTATCAGACCCTAAACCAGAGTATCTTACACTCGAGTTGCCCCTTTCCACTTTCTATGTGTATGGCCTTGCTTTCATGTTTCCTTTAAGACATTTACCTTGGTTCCAATTTTGAGTCACTCATTCCTTTCATTCCCCAGTTACTACAGCCCAATTGATTATTTTCCCCATTTATGGTACTTAAAATACTTTAGCTAAATGTTTCCCCACACTAAGAAGGTCTGATCTTATTTCCAGCTTCCAGCTTTCTAACTTTCCTGTCCTGAAGGTTTTACTGCAGGTTACAATCAAATGATGCTAGTGATTGCATGTCCAACAAATCCTTGACTGAAGAGACGCTGTAGAATAGAGACACAATTAAGCTCCCTTTGGACCCGAAAGGTGATTCAGGTTCTATCTGCACTTCTCTGGTGAGTTTAGTTTTTCAGAAAAGTTGAGTGAAACTTGTTGGGGTTTTTTTGTTGGTTTTTTTTTTTGACTGTAATCCTTTTTCCAGGTTTGTTCTAAGTGTTTTATAACCTCTTCACTTTTGCAGAATATTCCTCAGGTTATTTGAACCTCAAAACTGCATGTGATGGAGAAGGTTCATGTGTTTAAGGCACTGAGCCAAGGTCTATCCATTTCTCCAGTCTCCCCTTGTCCACTGATGCAGTCACTACATTGTAGAAAGCCAGTAGGTTGGTCAGGCAGGACTTGCCCCTTGTAAAGCCATGCTGCCTCTCTTGGATCACCTCCCTGTCCTCCATAGCCTTAGCATATCTTCTAGAAGGATCTGTTCCATGATCTTCCCAGGCACAGAGGTGAGGCTGACAGATCGGTAGTTCCCAGGGTCATCCTTTCTACGCTTTTTAAAAATGAGTGTGATGTTTCCTGTCTTCCAGTCACTAGGGACTTCACCTGACTGCCGTGACTTTTCAAGTATTATGGAGAGTGTCCTGGCAACTGCATCAGCCAATTCCTTCAGGACTCTGGGATGCATCTTGTCAGGTCCCATGGACTTGTGTGTGTTAAGGTTCCTCAGATAGTCACAAACCTTGTCCTCGTTTGTGGTGGGAGGGACTTTGTCTCCCTGGTCCCTGTCTTGTGGGCCGTCAACTTGAGAGCTGTGTGGAGATAGATTGCCAGTAAAAACTGAGGCAAAAAAGTCATTGAGGACCTCAGCCTTCTCCTCATCTGTGGTTACTAGCTCACCATTGCTGCTCCTCAAGGGGGGGACACTTTCTTTGACCTTCCTTTTCTGGTTGACATATCTGTGGAAGCCCTTTTTGGTTTTTTTGCATCCCTTGCCAAATTCAGCTCCAGCTGCACCTTGGCCTTCCTGATCTCACCCCTACACAACTGGGCAACATCCCTGTACTCTTCCCAGGGTATCTGTCCCTGCTTCCACTGTCTGGGCAGTTCCATTTTGCCTTTTGTTTTGACCAGCAGGTCTCAACTCAGCTGTGCTGGTCTCTTTCCTTCCTTGCCCAATTTCTTACATGTGGGGATTGAGAGCTCTTGTGCTCTATGGAAAGCAACCTTAAAGATCTGCTAGCTCTGCTCTGCTCCCCTGTCCTGGAGGACTGTTTCCCAGGGGGTCCTATTGACTAACTCCTTGAGGAGCGGGAGATTTGCTTTCCTAAAATTTAGGGTCCTGACTTTGCTTTTCATCTGCCTCATGCCCCTTAGGACAGTGAACTGCACTAGTGTGTGATCACTGCAGCCCAGGCTGCCTCCAGTCTTGATATCCGTGATGAGTTCTCTTGCATTTGTGACCATCAGGTTCAATACTGCACACCCACGGATAGCGCTATTTCTTGCTTTAAGAAGTTATCATCTAGGCACTCTAGGAGTCTCTTGGATTGCCTACAGCTCGCTGTGCTACAGTTACCATAGCTGACTTCCGTACATTCAAGGTTTTCTTTAACATAGAGTGTGACTCCTTCCGGGAAGATTACTCCAATCTCACAAAGCAATAAGTCATCTACAAAATCTGGATACACTTCCATCCGTCCAAATGAGTTGGGTTAAAAGTGGCATTTCACAATGTCATCAACAGGTAACACAGATTTACTTAGTGTAAAATTAGAACGGACAAAATTTGAATGGACAAAATAAGCAAACCATTTTCATTCCAAACTAACATCTGCTACTGTTTATATTATCAAAGGAAACGGAGCTGGCTAGGTTTTAAACTTATGTTTTGCACATGCAGAAAGCACTGCTCTTAGATAATTTTTTATTAGGATCAGCATGAGTTCTGGTTCCATAATTGCGCAGCTGACCAGACTTGTGGTCTATTCTATACTAATTTTTCTAATCAGGTAATTGCTAGTTTATCATGCAGACAATGTAGCCTTAAAAAGACTATAATTACATCCTAATCATCCACAGTGGGCTATAAAGAAGCTATTACAGAATGAATAGTGTTTCAACTCAAGTATCTATGGATGCTCCTTTATTTACAGAAAACAAAAGGAAAAACCAGAATTTTTAATGTTTATTTGGTCTCTGGCAGCCTAAAGAAAATTTAAGTGGGTGTCAATTGAAAACAACCCTAGGAGATAGGGCATTGGTTTTCCTTCATGGACATCTTCTAATCTCTGTAGTTTTTCTGTGGAAAATGGAGAAACACGGTCTTGTTCTCCACCCACATGATATCAGTAATTGTCAGAACATGAATTTTTGCAAATTAAAGCAACAAAAGCCTAAACTAAACCAAAACTCTAACAAAAGCCTAGTAAATCACACAATTAACCTTTCTAAATTATGACTCATGGTTTTTATGTCCATATATAAGGAAATTAATGTCCTGTCTAATCTCACAATGAATGTGCCTTCATCTCCTTCTTAAATTGAAACTCCAAAGGTTGGAACTTTAATACAGAGGAGAATAGCCTTGGAAATTCCTGGCTAAAGAGTAACACTGATTGAGTTGGTATACAGCTATTGGGGTTTACTTGATCTATACACTACAAACATGGTTTCTAGTGCAAAGTAAAAACCCTACACTGGGTGATTTAGCTATTGTGGATATACAGCAGGAAATGCCACTGGATTTCTGTTAAATAAACACTGTCTTTAAGAGGTTTTATTACTTGATCAACTTAGAAAGCTATATCTTCACTCAAATGTGAATGTTTATGGGGTGTGCCTATTTATTTTAAAAGACATTTTAATGCCAGTCTTACTATTTGTGGCTAGAATTTAAATTTTCAGAAGAATATGTGAATGAATGATCACATTGTGTTCCCTGCATATCCTGAGCCAAGGTACATTGACACCTCTGAGCACATGTGTATTTACTGTCTTATATCTGAGGAAAATGAGAAAAAGGAGAAACATTTATTCAAGAAGAAGAAAAGACAGCATTTGTATTATTGGAAGATTTTAAAATATATTTTAAAAGAGGCAATAAAAAAAATTATGTAGGGTGAAAACATGATACAAGAAGCTAGAAAACTAGCAAGCTGGAAAATATTAGAAGTAACAGAAACAAGAATAATACTAGGAGCTCTCTTGCACTATTACTCAAAGCAGACAGGAAAACCTACTAAAATGAGTCAGGAAAGGCAGAGCTTGACAAATCTTTCTGTTCTGTATTAGGCAACAGGTAGATATAGACATTTTAAAGCTAAAGGAAATCTTAGACACAAGCATTTTGAAACCAACTTGTCTAAATAACTTCTGGGAAAGAGGTTTTTCCAAGCAGGTGTTTAGCTGCCCACTTCTCTGAGGTGGCTGGTGGGCAGGAGCTGCATTGCTCATTCTGGCTCTAGAGGATGCAGGAGTGCAGCCTGAGAGTGTGGGGTACTTCTGATAACCGCTGGCCATTGAGGGAGGTCCCACTCCAGCCCGTCCTACCCTGTTGCTCTCCTTCTCTGCCTCTGCTCCTGCCTCAGCTCTGCACATGCCCCAACACTCACATCATCAGGGGAGGTTTAGATTAGATATTAGGAAGAAATTCTTTACTGAGAGAGTGGTTGGGCACTGGAACAGGCTGCC
>JAVSBS010019452.1:45190-55386 GCA_033124195.1 Coracias cyanogaster
TTGGTTAAACAGGACTTGCCCTTTATGAATGTTTAACATTTAATAAAATGAACCCTTTTTAAAAATTCCCAACCTATATTTAAAGGGGGAAAAGACTCACTTGTAAGTCAGTTCTGGTATTTCTGATTATTTCTATACAGATCCTTCATAACAACCTAATATTATACTTAAGATAGCTCTGAAATATTTGCAGCTAAATATTTCTGAAAACATACATTAAACAGGAAGCGGCTGCTATCACCATTAAAATGTTCCTGCTAAATCTTTCCAATAAATCAGTCAATGAGGCGCTTATTTCATTTCTATGATTTAATGTCTTCTGCTACTTTTAATTAAAAATGTATCTAATCATGTAAACATTATTATGAGCAAAACACTTTCTACTTATGAGTTTTTAAGTGCCAGCAAACACATCTGGACCTTTGCTTAATAGATAACTGAAGAAGTGTCCAATTTTGCCAAGAATAAAAATATAGATGGCAGATTTCAGAAAGGTGGGGCCTTGTGTTTATTTGAAGCAATGTGTAGAGATGATAGATAACATAATGAAGGCTTCATTTAACAACCACTGGTACACCATTAGTTTAAAAAGGTAAGTGCTTAGAGAGAAGACAAGACATGCTGAAATTTCAAGTGACCAGATTTCTGTATTTTCAGCACTTTCTATTAAAAAGTGCATAACAACACCTGCAACATTATATGATGACTACATTTGCAGAGAGTTGAGCAGCTATTGCTCAGTCCACCAAGTGACGCAAGCAATTCACTGTCGTAGAGATACTCATCTAGCAGGAAAACTGGGCTTGTAGAGGTTGACAAAATGGTGACTTGCAGAAGACAACAGTCAATACCGTTGCTAATTTCCATGGAGCTGCATTTCTTTTTCCGCATTGTTGTCTTCGTGGTATTGCAAAAGTTGTATTTCCTGCTGAAAGGAAAACTAGATCTTGCTGGATGTTTCTGTTAACCTTCTGTTAACTGGGATCAGTGGGAACCTTGCCATGGTTTCTTTTTCTTTGTTCTAAGGATGAACACCATGAAGTTGAGTGGGGAGGCAGAGGCTCCCTGTTGTCAAGCAGCAGCAGCACAGTTACATCATGCACAGTTTCATCTAGCTGTGCTTCACATGGAAGACCCACCTCACCATGAACAGAGGCATGGATCAATCCCACGTCGCATCTGGCTTTCACAGGAAGTGCTTAAATTAGAATTTGAGTTGCCCTAGGTGCTCTGCATAGCTATTACATGAGTGAGGCATGTCCAGATGTGATTTAGTTAATCCACCAAATTAGCAATCCGAAACCAAGAAACTAGCATGTTCAGCAAAGTTGCATTCATGTAGGTCATGAAGAAGACACAATTTTAAAAACAGATAAATAAAAATCAAGTTGCTAAATATCTTTTCAAGTTTTTCTCCTGTTCTTTTTACTGTCTCATTGAAGTCACTGTTTTATATGTGATGTCTTCTATCAGCTAAGAATAACAGCTTTGACACCACTGAAAATCTGCCAAAAGAGAGCTCAGTTAAGGTCTATTAATAATTGGAAAAATATTTGGAATGGACTATCGAACAGATGATTATTCCGTTATTAAATTCCTTGTCAGTCATTCCTTCACATTCCTGCATAGAAAACCTTATGTTCATTACATAAAATTGCTGGTTTCTTGGTCCACAAATTAGAGGAGAGTAGTAAGAATAATAATGAGATACACTTAGCAGAAAAAAAATAGAATTTTCATTTATATATTATTTAGATTGCCTTGTGACTGACTGCACAATAGTGGCACTGTGCAAATGATGTTTAATGTTTAAACAGATTAATAACTGTTATGAAATCTCAATTTTGGATTGTAAAACTCAGTGTTTGAAAGCATCTTCTAGAATACCATGTGATAACCTGCAATTTTATTCCTAAATTAATAATATATCACCACTGTTTTCTAGTGAAAAACAGAGCTATGTCCAAAGTGCTGATAGGCAGTAAGGTATCATGGATGTTGTCAGACTTAAAGCACGTAATTTTATCAAACAGAAAGTAAACCCATGTCGTTACAGCTCCATACAGGAATGTCATAATGGGAACCTCTGTTTAGAGAACATCATCTCAAGGGCACCAAAAGCTCTTTATTCACCAGCATCAAAGTAAAGCTGCATTTAAATTAGAGGCTTGTTTGGTTTTCTAGAACAGCTGCTAATCTGCTTCTACGGGATTCTTTCTTGATATGCTGCACAGTCCTTTCTGCCTACACTAGCTTATTAGTTACATTTGTGTTCACTGTAAGGATTTCAGGGGAAGAATTAGGACATCTTGGGTTTTGCAGACAAACAATGAAATGAATTCTTGGGTTCATATACATAGCTGGACATTTGCATCTAGTTTTTAATGTAAAATTTCAGCTTCTCTGCAGTTCCTGAGGAGTACTTTTTTGACTGAGTGATGACAGCTCTGTTCATTGTGCCTGTCTGTAACAGGAGCCGCCAAGGTGTTCTGGCCAAATAATCCCTTTTGTTACCATGAAGGGAGTCAACAGCTCAGCTCTCATGTGGTTTGTGATATAGATGATTTATGCTTGTGAATGTGTGCTTGACCTGTGGACCTTGTCGGTGTCCTCTTGGCTTTCAAGTATCCCTAGTTCAAATGCACTGGCATTGTTTGCCCAAGTGTGTTCCTGTAAGTTACATCAACAATGTGAATATTTTGAATATTCTAGAGCTGTTTTTTTTCTGGGGTGTAATTGTTCTTGTGATAAACCAGAATGCAGTCTTATATCTAGTGTGATTAGTTTTCAGTGAAAGTGCACAGAAATCATGGACACTGCTCTTAGCTGAAATGGAGCTTCATTTCAGCAAGGAGTTAAAGGCGGCTATGAACAATTCACTCCAAAATTATCCTGTACTTTTACACAACAGAATTATGAACTTAAATCCTATGGGCAAAGTATCACACTGTTCCTTGTGGATATGAGTTACTGAGGGAATAGGGGACCAGAGCAACCAAAAATCTCATTAAGTTACTCCTGCTATTTTCCTACTGCAAGGATGGTGCCAAAGCTGATCTGCTTCAACAACAACTAAAAGACATCAGAAATACAAACAGCACTTGATTCCTTAAGACTTTAAATATAAGTACTACAATATTTATGTTTATACTTGTGTAATTATATTCACAACTACTGACTACTAATTATATATACAATTATTTTTAGCTGTTGGTTTCACGAAAATAGAAGAGAACTGTGTGTGCTGATAAGTAGCCATTATGATGAGGAGAAAGAGAACATAGTTTTTGTTTCTGTGTCATGCTACAAGTGCTCTCATTGAAGTTAGCTTGTAAGAATCTGGCTCTATGTATTCTCAACTGATAATTGTGCCATCAGTGCTTTCAGCTGATAATATATGGATTTTCTAGGAACTTTTACTTGAGTAAATTGCCATATTTAGCAGTCTTAACCTCTCAGATCCTTTTTCAAGCCATGGGAATTATTTCTTGCTGTGCTAAGGCAGCAGGGCTTTCTCTCTTAATTCTCATCATTCCATTAAGTAAACCCACTGAGCAAATAGCTGTTATTATAATAGTGTAGATTTTCTTCTACTCCATTAGAGTGAAAATAAGGTTGATAATTGACCGATATCTTATAACATTTAGACCATGTCTTAATTTAATGCAGTCATTACTCAGGTGTTCTCTTTGTTGCCTGTAAATACCAAAAATAGTGATCAAGTCCGTATCAGTAAGGAATTCTGGTTAAACAGGAATGAACCAGTTGTTCTGTGCTGACTCGTAAATCAGAGCCCAACTGTCCTCCAAGGAAGAGTCTGGTTCTTAGTCTCACTGAGTAAACTGAAGCACTTAAAAAACTCTCAGTATTCTAATTTGTTGGCTACATCTCTACTCTGTTTAATTTCTTCTATATATTCTTGCATTGCTGATCACTCCGTGAGTTTAAGACAGGGTTTTCAAAGGAGCCAGATAAATGCATGTACCCAAATCCAACTGACTTTGCACTATGTAAGTGAGGTTTTTCACATATTGGAATTTTCCTTGCTTGTCCTTAAGTCATCAAGAAATGCTGACTTCTTGGAGTGAGAACTAGCTAGAATGAACTTGTCTTTTTTCACCTCAATATCTAGACACTCCAGAAGAAAGAGGGGGAAATCCAACTTATTCTGAATATAGTGGAATAGACACCACAGTCTTCCACTGCAGAGTCACAGCAGTGCAGAATAAAATTCCCTGTCAGCATTCCTCAACTAAAAGTAAGCTCTGTAAGGGATCTTGAGAACTACAGGAGCTGTTTCCTTATATAAACTCAGCTGCTGCAAAGGATTAACATTTTTAATGGCAGCGTTTGCACCATCTTTTCAATATGAGGCATGGATATCAATCCCTTTCCTGAAGAGCTGTCAGGGCAAACTTCTGTAATGACCATCTTTCAAAGTCTCATCATCATTCAAATAGAATCCTGAAAATTGAAGGCAGCTCTTCTTTGACTCAGAGCTCCCTTCATGATGGACCCTTTAGAAATTCAAAGATAATCAGCATGGTGGACAAGGCATGCACTTTAGAGGACGAGAGAAACTTAAAACAAAAAGCAAGCCCTTAGCATATGCCAAAGTACAATGTTTTGGTTTTATATCTAAAGGGATAGAGAGAGGAACAGAAAAAGCAGAACTGTAAGTATTCAATATTAAGAAATGGAGAGCATTTCAAAATAAGAGCAAAAAATGAGCAAAGAACAAAACACAGGCAAACCCCAGCAATGCAAGGCATATTACTTTCACATTGCATACACAGAGGACACGGAAAACTTTTTCAGAGTCCAAGTTAATGGTCACTTTCTAAAAGTATCCAACATTTCAGTTTTCATCTTCAGCTTCACCCAATCTGAGAACAGACTGACCTCACCTAGCCGATGTCTATAAGAAAGCAATAGAGGCTGGAAATTTGGTATGTTTTCACCTCCCATGAGTTTTTTGGGATTATGTCATTCTCGCTGTAGCTATGTTTTGATCAGGAGACACTTTCCTGTTACGGCCAGCATAAAAGACCCACAGAGACTGTATGAGTTGAAAACCTCAGACTTTTAATGAAAAACTTCTCTTAGTTTTCCACAAAGCAATTTTAAAGTAATGAGTTTACGTTCAGGAAGTAAGTAAAAATAACTCAGAGAAAAAGGGGTGTTATGGTAATCATGAGAGTAATTTAGCTTTTTCTTTTATACATCTTGGCTCTAATCTTTGCTCAATGATCAAGGTAGCTCCCCTAGATAGGACTGAGTGTGTAAGATGTAAAGTCTCTTTTGATTTCCTGATTATGTGCTATTCTTGCATACCTTTTCTTTTTTTCTTTCTTCTTTTTTTTTCTTTAAGTGCTTCAGTTTACTCACTATTTATAGTTCCCATATTCATGTATGGGAAGAAACTGAAGCCACATCCTTTTGCTACTCTACAAGGCCTTCAAGGTCTTTCTCAAAACAGAAAGTAGCTGTGTTTTTCCAGTTAACATTTTCCTTTTTTAAACATGGGAGTTCCTGTTACAGAAGAATGACTTGTATAAGGAAACACCAATGTAAATGTTTGGCTCATTAGGATTGCAGTTTGTGGTACTAAGTTTATTTTGGTGTGGTTTACCATCCTTTGGGAGATTATTGACTAATCCATAAGAAATGAAAAATAATAATAGCTGTATCTGCACAAGGTAAACAGTGAGCTGCATATGAAAATAAAGATCACAATTTTTACATTCCTCTCCACTTCCCAGCCTTACCACATGATCCTAACACAACAAATAGCTAAGAATTATGGCTGCGTTTGCGACCTCTTAACTTCTATGCTCTCAGCAGTGCACATTGCTGCACATGCTGCTATGATAATGGATGTGTGTTACCAGTTGATACTGTAAATAACATTAATATAGATACCATGTAAACCTGGTTTCTCAAGGAAAAATCTAATCCGGAAACCTGTCCCAGACACTATGCTGATGGCTTTAGGCTTTTAGAGCGGTTGTTTGGGTCTTTTTCGCTTTGCCCTCTCTCCACCAAAAAGTGCTGTGGAATCTTTTTAAACACCAAATGTTGGGAATTTTCCTTGCAATGACGGAAGACAGACAAAAAGTTTGGTGGAGAACTATGCAAAGCAAAACCTCAGTGCTTATATTTGGTAGATGTAGTTTTATTTGCTCTTCAGCGTTACAGAAAAAAACTGATGTGAATGACATTGGAGAACAAATGGGCCGAGAAGGCTGCCAGCAGCAGCAGGGTCTCTGCAAGCTGCACAGCCATGCAGCCGGGTATGCCCAAGCCCTGGCACTGCCCTCAGGGGCAAATCAAAAATCTACAAATGATTTCACCTGCTTTATATATACATTGGTTGTGGTTGGAAAAATTGAGCTCTGAACTTCTGACACAATCCTGTACACAATATAAAACACAAGAAGATCATATCAATATGTTTGACAAGGTCAGAGGTTGTCATACTGTGGATTGTGTTTCCCAAGGTGATGAGAAAAGGCTTTCTAGGGTTACACCGTATTTTGTACTGGAGTGATTTAGCAGTAGATCAATTTTCTCAAGGTAGAAGAATGAAAGCAGACCTTAACTAGTGGTGGCAAGAGATTCCAGTACTCCTAGACAAGCCAATGCCTTAACCACTGAAGGCTAAGCAGTTTCTACAGACAACTACAACCTTGCAGGGGATTAAGAGAAATCAGGCATGGGTTTTCTTCCCGCCATCCACAGGAACTCAGCTGATCCAGAACTATCACGTTCAAGTTACAGTGGTACCCAAAAGCAGGTCACCATCACTTTCTAAACTATGAAAAATCCTGATGTAGTAAAATCTTGCCTGGCTGCCCCAGAAACCTTTTCCAGTGGTTTTTTCTGTCTGTAATCTAGTTGACTTTTCCATTTGGGAGTATTTGCAAGGAAGCTGAGATCAATCTGTATTTTTTTAACATGTCAGACTCAGAGAAAAGGAGCAGAGATTTGTGAACTCTTTGTTAGGTATCACAAAGAAAATCAGAAAAAGCTTCTTGTAAATGTTCTGTTGAAAAGATAATATTGAAAACTTTTAAGATCTATCTGATTTTTTACACAGCTTGTGATAAATCAGGTTTTAGAACATGAACTATCTGTTTCTATAGTTCTTTTATCTCATTTCTCCCTTTCCCAATAAACCAATAAAATACAGAAATGCCTATAAAAATAGCTGTGAGAACCAGTAAAATAAGTTATTTACTTATATAAGATGTTTATCACAAGGATTTTTTTTCCTGTAACACATACTGTGCAGCACGCACTATCATGTCTTCTTCCCCTCAGTGGCAGGAAGATGTCTGATCTAATTCAGAAAGATCATCAGTTAACTGTTTTTAAAAGTGGCATTGTTTTCACATGGACAGCATTGAAACCATATGGTCTTTCCTTTTTCTTGTCTTGTGCTTTCATCTAACAGATATTTATTTTTGAAAGTACTGGAAAGCATTTCATGTTACAATCTACCCTACCTTCTGGCACTCTGCTTAATTTCCAAGTTTTCACATCAATGAAAGTGGTATTTCAGCATGGAAGTGTTTTCCCCTTTCTTATACCTACCTTCCAAGTCAAGTGATCAGTGCTACTGGGGAAACAGAGCAAGCTGAGGACTGGCTGTAAAGGGGTAGTTTTGTCTAAAAGTTTTTAAGCCCTTTTCTGTGAACCAGTACATGGAAACAAATTTTGAAAAGCATGCATGATTTTAATAGGATTTATGCAGTAAAAAACACCTAAATTGTATGCTGGATGATAAAAGATCTAAAAATTAAATTTATCTTGAATCATTCTGATACACAGAGCTGAAAATACCTTTTATGAATAAGCACATGCTAAAGTCTCTTGCTCAGCAGAATACTTCAGGATGTGCATGAGCATACATCCAGCTCATCTGAAGAATGAGAGTTATGCTGGTCTTGTTCACTTGCAAATCTGATGTGTAATCAGCGTGTTCTGAGGCTGGAAAGTGGCTGGTGGCACACCCTGTCTTCTCTGAATCAGCAGTTGCTTGTATCATATGTCCCAGGGGACATAATGATTGGCACTTCAGGTCACATGTGGATGAAGTAGATTCCTGTGCCCTAAGCAGAAGTTAATCTCACCTCCACTCGCCTATTGGCCAGTGTGCAGGTTAAAAGAAGTTCAAGTTGCAGGCAGTGAATGAGCACATTTAGGGAACCATGAGTTGAACCATGATCCTCTTTGTGCAGATGAATGGTTAATTGTATGTCCTTCTATATGCCTCTGATAATCATGGTCATGCATCATTAGGGACCTATGAAGGGGCAATCATGCAAGAATAAGTTAGTCCGTGTCTTCTTATTTTGTTCATGACATTTGCCTTGTCAAAATGTACACAATAATCCTCATTCATGCCCTTCAGGATCAGGCTCCTTCTCTACCAGCTATTTCCTTGTCTTCAGAAACTTTTATTTCTTTAAGTTTCTGCACATGGGTCACAGACACTTTTGTCAGTGTTGGTGGCCAAACTTTGGTGTTAAATCCAGAGAATACAGTGTGCAGTGATGCATCCCAGATCTGAAGAGTTGTGGGCAACCCACCAGCAAGTGTGAGTTTGCAGGGAAGTGAGACACGTTGGACAGACAAACCAAGTAGACCTAGGAAGGTATTTTTTTCAGTGGCTTAGCTGACCGCTGCATAGCAAGGAGTGACTTTGGCCAGCTGGAAAGACACAGAAGGAAGAATATGTGTGGAGAATGTTATTTATTTTTATTTCCGGTTTCAGAGGAGTTCAGGAAGTTATGTCTGTGCATCTTGTTTCTGCACAGCTCTTGACTTGTGACCTTATAAGATGAGGTATTTTCTTTACTTTGTCTTTTAAATTGTAGTTGCTTTTCCTGACACCAGGCAAAGCTAGTTTCTTTCCTGTGACAGACAGCAGCAGAAGCAGCTTGCACCCACAGGAAGCTCAGTTCAGACGTAGTGTCTTTGTTCCTGCCACCACCATGCCAAGTAGGCAGTGTTTATGGTTGAACTCAATGGGTCTTTTCCAATCTAAATGATTCTATGATTCTGTGATGAGCCATGCCAACTCTCAGGGGATTTAGAGCTGCTCCTTGGTGCTGGTAGCATGGAACAGAACCACTGAACTGGAGTTGCTACTTCTCTGGGAAGACACTTCTGCCTTAGCCTATCTGGTATTGGAACTGGTTGTTTTCATGCAAATGCAAAATGAGAGTATTTAAATAAAGTGAAACGCTTAAGAATTAATTAATACATTTGGAAGCATTACATGTTGATCTCCAGAGAAAGAGATGAATGTCAAAGAAGCAAGCTCTAGAGAAACAATTTTTTTCTAAGACCTGGCTTTAAAGGAACTACACTAAACATATTCCCGGTAGAATAAAAAATGAATGAAAATAGTGTACTACTAACTTATGAGATATGCATAGATACATATAATGCTAAGAAAGAAGAAAAGTGGCCAGCCCATTGGAACCTTAGCCACACCTCAGAAGTTAGACTGCAAAGACCATCGATGTCTTTACACCAGCAAGCAGAAAGCTCAGCATAGGGATGAGGTCAGAGTTAGAAAACACCAGCCTATTAACCACTTGCCTTTACAGAGATTAGATCTGAGATACAGTCTGATTTTTTTAACTCTGAGTTTACCTGAATCCATTGAGATCTTGTTCCTTGTGGTCAATTTTAAATACCACGCATATGCCCATTTCTTTGATTCCTTTTTCTTCAAAATCTCCCTTTTGAGTAACTGAGGATAAAACCTCTCACATTCTCAAATAAAGATCTAGAAAGTGACATCCCCTTGCAATGTCATTATATGTGGTACTTACTTGATATTAGGGTTAGAAGCAGCGTTTTGGTTGCACAGCATCTTGCACACAGGAATTTTCCCTGGCCTCTTGTTTTGTCACAAGAAATGAAACACTAACTTCCTCCTCCTTCCTCTGGTCAGCTCCCAGGCAGGAGCTGCACACTCATCAGCTTCATAGCTGTCAAGTTAAGCAACTCATAATGCTCCCTGGAGGGGGGAATTCTCAGGGCCAGTGCTCTGTCAGGTGCCATGGGAACAAATCCAGTGGAAAAGAGGTAAAAAAAAAAAGCTACATGGCAGGCAGAGCAGGAACAGGCTCTGGTTCACCAAAAGCACATGCAATGGCTGGGTTTCATGAGACTGCTTT
>JAVSBS010019452.1:55486-75582 GCA_033124195.1 Coracias cyanogaster
ATGCACAGATATTGTCCCACTATATATTTCTTTCCTGTCTGACTCTTGTCAGGGGATTTGAGTGTCTAAATCTTCATTCCATGTAAATGACAGGGACTCTGTGAAGATGTTGTGTGCTCATGGTTGTGTGTTCAAGGGGTCGCTTTCTGGATCTTGCTAACAGGGCTGCTAGAGCTTCCCTGTAGGACCGAATGGCCTGAAACTGGCTGAGTGATGCCAGTTAAAGATGCTACCTTGCAATACAGAGCCCAAACATTTCCACAGTAAGGAAAAAAAAATTGCTAACAGTTTAGGAGGCTTTTTGAAACTCTTTCCATATAAAGCTGTTTTTCAATCTGTCATCAATCTGCAGTAACTCAGTGAAGAAAAACAGAGCTATGGTATCAGTTTGGATGTTGGATCCAGTTGTAAAAAGCTGCTAAAAACATGCAAAGCCAAATTTGGAAGATCTCAATTTCATATTCCTGGAAAAGGATGCGTTGGCAGAGATATGAGCAGAAGTTTTAAGTTATACAAAGAGACTTGCCTAAAACATGTTTATACTCCCTTTTTGACTGGTCTTTGGAGCTTGAATTATCATATCTTTTTGCTTAAGCAGCATGCTTTCTTGTCACAGTATGCAAGCTCTTAATCTACCACTGGCATGGCTAAGTTCAAAAGCATTTGCACATCTTGGTTTAACATATCCTGACCAATTCTCTTGTACAACTATAAGGAAGAATTTCACAAAGTAAATACTGAGAAACTCTTATGAATAGTGATCAAAAAAACTTCAAAAGGTTTAAAAGCCCATCTTGGAGCCTGCTGTTATGGATGGACACTTTCCAAAGGTTGACCTAAAAGCTTTGCTAGACTCTTTCTACAGTTATTTTGTGTTGCTGTTGTCTGCCTAAAGTTTTGTCTTCTCAAATTAAATTGATTTATCTTTTTTTATGATTGCATTTCCTTCTGCTTCCAGGATTCCCAGATAGGCTTTTTTTTTTTTTTTTCCTACAGAACATTATTTCTTTTCCTTTCTTTTTTTCATCCCCCCTGGAGTTCATAGAAACAGGAGCTCAAAGGAAAAAGGCCTTTTTGTCACATGGAATAGATTGCTAGAAATACAAATAATTTTCTAGCCACATCCAGAGGATAGGGATTTTTCTACCTTTTCTCTGATGCCACCTTTTCTCAGCGATTCCTTGGGTTGCTGGGTAGTGCCTCTAAACTAGCTGACAACAGCCCAGGCACAAACACACATATCAACAGGGGAGAGCAGGAGAATTCCTCTACACTGCTACACAGAATCCGGCTGAAGGCTTGGCTACTGTCTGGAACCCACTTCATGGTAATTTTTTGGTCTATCATCTCAGCTAGGGATCTTATACTAGGCTTCTGCAGGAGTGTAAATTCTTGGACTCTGCTTATGCTGTAAAGACACAGCATTAAAAATTTTTTGCTTCTATAAAATTCTGTGTTTACTTGATAATAACTTATGTAGGAAATAAATTAGGATTATGTTCCATTATTTCTAAAGCATTTCACAGTGTTTCTAGGGAAGTTAAAAGTTGAACAATGATGTTCTAATATGATCCTACTTGTGCTAGAGATTGCTATCTTCCAAAACACTGGTGCGATAGTGGCTTTCAAAAGAGACAGCTTAATTTTGGCTGAAAGCTTGAAGGCCATTCACAGTTCTTCCATATATTCTGCCTAGGTTTTTATTCTGAGGATATGACTGATTCTAGGGAAATTCTAGAAGGTATAGGAAAACTTTCAGATTGTTATGGAAAATCCTTTAAAATAGTTATCTGTTATTAAGAAGATGCAATCCCTGGAGGTTTTGGTGACATCTTTTAACTTAGTTAATGTAAAATGACAAACTTACTCTTATAGGAGAGCACTGTGGAATTCTGACATCAGGCATGTTTCAGATGAGAAGCTGGCAGTACTTATGCTCAGATATTACACCTCTGATACTACACTTCTGATATTACACTGCCCTGGGAGTACAGGCCCTAAAGATTCGATTTCACCATCAGATCTTGGAAAAATCATTCTTCATAGAATCTGTAGTTACAAAAGCTTTAACACCAGTCATTCAATTTGCATGAAGATATTTGAGACTAGGGATTTCTTCATTGTTCAGAGATTTGTCTCAACAAAGCTTCAGAATAACAAGTAAAAAGGCTCATAATAATGAGGAAACTCATTTAAACATTTGGCATTTGTACAAGAACTAAGTATGTTACTAAGAAAACATGAAAAATTATTTTCATTCTGGGTTCAGATTAAAATGAGCTGTATCATAGGGAACTGACATAGAGCCAGATTTAGTGGTAGTAGACCATTTAAAAGTCTTTGTTTGTGTTCACATTAACATGCTGAGCTTCATACCCAGGTATGAGCCTTGGGGTGTTATAAAAGTGTCACAACTGCTGGTGGACTTTTAAGTTTAAACAATAACACCTGGAGAATCACAAGGACAAATAAAAGATTATTAACACTAGGGTTTAGATGTTTTGCTCAGGCAGACAGTATGCATGTTTTCTTTCATTCTGTCATTATAAGACACCTTCTATTTAACAGGTCATCAGGATGTCAAAGCACTGTTTCAAAATAGAATGACATAAATCCAGATTTCTGATTGTGCTTGACTCTTAGAAACTGGACAGCATTTTCGCAAGTAAAAGCAGTTGGCAGACATTTACACCTGTTATATTTCATATATTTCATAAATGAGTTAACTATATCTCCAGCCTAACTTATAATTAAAGGATTAAGTTAATATTTTACCATCACAGAATAAGTTTCAAAAGGTTTTTGTACATTTGAACAATTTTCTTGATCAGATGGCTTTGAAAGCACAATGTCTTGCAGCCTGCCCTGAAGAGAAATACAGCCTTCTGCAGGTATGTGAGAAGGGCCATCACTGATGCACAAGATGCTCTGAGCTACTGAACTTGTTCAAAGGCTGTATCCCTTTCACCTCTACCTCGTAAGCTGTCCCTGAGACTGTGTGCTTGCAAAAGAAAGTTCTTTGGCAGGCCACAAACCTTTTCGTGTTTGAGAAATGTTCTCATCAATCAGCATTGGTCAATGGATCTTGTTTATATATGATATGAAGATAAAGAGATGGACAAGGTTTGGGGTAAACTATTGTTATGGATATCTAAAATTGTAATGTAAAGAACCATAAGATTCGAGAAGTTTGGCAGGAATATAAATCCTCATACTTGCACTTCAGGGTACAAAAGGACTGCTGAACAATGGCAATGGGGAAAATATTTCTGGAAAACTTAATGAGGACTACAAGTTTTCCTGTACACTTACCTAAAGCAAGTATTATTGTAAAATTGAAATTAATATTATTTTCTTTATTTTTTCATATTGCATTACTATAGGAAAATTTTGTAAAAACTAATAATAAGAATGATATGGAGACAGAATATAAGAGCTTCACAGGAGTGCTAGACTCTTCAGTCTTCAGAGTGGCATCATCAGTTTTGGCTTTTTGTAAATGGCAGCCAGTGGAAGTGAAGAAACATTCATATACATTGGATTTCTTCCCAGTTCCTAATTTTCCATTTCTATTGAGTCTGTGGGAACTGGTCTCAATCCAGTTCCCATGGTGTTTAAAGAACTCACTTAAATACAGATATATTTGTGGATAGATATTAAGACAAACATGCACACGTAGAAAAAGGAGTTGCCCCACAGGAGATCAAACACCAATCTTCTGTGCCTTCTTGGTATCAGCATATAAATCTTGGAAGGTTTAAACTAGTTCTTCTGCAGCTGCCCTCCATGTACTGAATCCCTGGAGGTATAACACTGGACACTGCTGTAGCTTTCTATAAACACTCCCTTTAAATAAACTTTATATAAACACACTTTATAAACACTTTTTATAAACTTTATATAAACACACTTTATATAAAACTCCCTACCTAGACCTGAATGAGATGAGGAGCTGTCTGTGAGACAGGCAGAGGACAGAGAAATGGCCATAGTGCACATTTTGCCCTCCAAAATACATTCTTGTCACAATCTAAGCCTGTAGTATATTTCTGTCATCCAGTGATGATTTTCTGGAAACAGAAGCAGGAAGAAAGCTTTGTAATGACCACACTGCACCTCCAGTGCTGCTCTCCAAGCTATGCTTTCATTCCTGCTTGGCTTTAGTTAGATGGAATCACAGTGGCAACAGTGCTTTTAGTATCAGAAAGCTTTAAATGTCTGATGTGTGCTTCAGCAGAAATCTTCCTGCTGTCACAGAGACCATCATGCTAGAATTGTACAAAGATAATATAGAGCTCCACTCAAATACTACATAAGGAATTATTCAATTATTATAAATATGAAAATGCAAAAATTATAAAACTTCTCCCTGTTCCACTGAGAAGTCAGAAACTTGGATCTGTTGTTTCTGAGTGAACTTTGAGAATTTCTTCTATACACAATTGGCCAAAGGAAGAGCCATGAAACTGAGCACTCTACAGATGCTGATGTTCAAGGTTAAATCAATATTCCAACCTTACAGCCTTTGCTGCATTTGTCACTGCACATATAAAACAATTCTAGGGATATGGCCTAGACCCAACAAATAGTATCATGTTTACCATCTTAAATTGATTATTTTATTGCTATAGGGTGTTTTTGTGCTTTATATATATATATATGCAACATCAAATGGACTATAAGACAAAGATCTCAAAGACAGAACTACAATTTGGGGCTGAGGATAATGGGGTTAAAAGTAGTTTCTTTGGTGTACCCAAAATGGGGAGGCAGATTCTCTGAGCTGTGCTCTTCTTTACCAGAGGTATTTATTATGAGAATCAGAGAGCAAAGTTAACATATGATAACTAATGAGCTGCAAAATACAGCATGCCAAGTAGAAGAAAGGAGAAAAGAAGCTGTGTGAAGATCAGACTGCCTATCTGGAACACTTCCTGCTGTCTCAGTATCTCTTATTTTTACACTGGTGTATTAGCTCTGACTGCATGAGTCAAAGTGTCTGGCAGCTCTCATGCCAAGAGAATTACAAGTGGTTTTATGGAAAAGAAAGAGATATTGATTCTATTCCTCTCCCATTGGTACCTTCTATTTTTAATAGTAAAAGCAGCAGCAACAGTACTATGAAATATTTCCTTCATACAATAAATTTCCAAGTTAACAGTGAAACAGAGAGGGGCCTGGACATCTTGTCCTTACAGTAGCCAAACCTCCAATTCAAAACAATGAGCTGTATCCTGCTCCGAAGGGATGGCAGAATGTGCCAGGAGAACTCCTTACCGTGTAAGCATAGCCCTGAGCGCGAGCAATGAGAAGAGTATTTGGGGAGCAACTGGCTTTACAAGGAAGTGCTACTGCCCAGAGTGAGAGACCTCACATTTGGGTGCACGGCAGTCTGCCTGATTTACAGCCACACTGTGCTAGAATATCTGTCAGTGGTGGTGGAGGAATACCTGGTTTTCCAAGCAATTTATTGTAATACAAATAGCCTGTTTCTTGTGACTACTCACCACCCTTCCATCTGCTGAACATTTGGAACAGACACTTCCCATCCAAATTGGATCAGATGCTAACTACACTGGCACAAATGAAATGCTAAAGCCAGCTATTCCTGCTCGGCAAAATTTGTCCCAGACAAAGCTTAAAACCTTCTTCCACTTACAACATTTGACATACTCTGTTTGTTCTAGCAAAATAGGTCCCATGTAATGAATCAAGGATTTTGTAAAGGTTATTTTTCTACCATTCAAAACCCACTTCTGATTTCTTGAAGCTAAGAAAATTGTGAAATTGGAAACACTTTCAGCAAGACAACCATATAAATATTAATGAAAATAGCAAGGGAGTATTTACAAGATTGCAAAAGATACACTACTAAGAAGAAGAAGAAAAAAAAATTAGGTCTATTGCATCCGAAACTAGGACAGATGCATTTAGCCTTCAACAAATCTTAGTAAATTTTCAATGGTCCCACTGTAGTTTGGCCTGCGTCTCAGCTGTTGCCGTCCAGGCTTTGCAGTAACCCACTGATTTTAAATGCAGGTTTTGCAGAATACAAATTGTGCCAAGATGCTTCTTCACACGCTCTAGTTCTTCTATTTTTCCTTTTAAATGCCAGTTTATATAAGTAAACATCAGTTCATGAACTTCTGGATCTCTGTCTAGGTTAGTTAATTGCTTCTTAAGCATCGTCTGGCAATGCAAAGACTGACATATAAAACCACGGTGTGCTGGTTTTCTGGAAGAGCAGAGCGGGGTTTGAATTTTATTTATTTCTGCACCACATCATGGAGCCCTGAGATCTATGTGCAAGGTGCAGCTTGTCATGCTCTGGTATTCCTCAGGGTGAGAATCCCAGCTTTTAAAACATTTGGAGGCTTTTAGTTTCTTTTATAAATAAAGATACAATAATAGCAGCTGTTGTGATTATGTTTTATGATGAACGAGGATTAAAGCCTCTCTTTTTCCTAATAAGGATGTATATTTACCTGTTGGGTTCTTTTATTTCCCTGACAATCATTTATTTTCTAGCTGAATCTCTTCCTTTTCATTAAATTCCATAGAAAATGTGATCCTGTGATGTACCACCCATATACACTTTAGTATTTCTACAAGTGTGGCTCCAGGTAGGCTCTCATGGTTGACTAAGTTAATGCCAGAACTTGAAAAAAATAACTGTGTATTTTATTGCAGTATAGACCTGATATATTTTTGTTCTTTCATTGAGTTTTAATGCAAAACATAAGATTTTGAACATTAATACCTGATGCTGTTTGTGTCCCAGCTGGGATATATTTCACTGAAAGTACCTATTGTCTAATGTAATGACTAACATGCATAAATATTTATATATTTTCTCATGGCTCAGTACCTCAAGCTATCAAAATGTGACAGATACTTTTTGTTTTGCACAGTAGAATTGGAAACGCTTTGTACACTGGAAGGAAAAAATGTACTTCATTATGATAGAGTAGAATGATGAGGTTTGGAATCATCTTAAGAGGTTGTCTTGTTTTTATAGAGAACTGGCACTTCATGTTTTCTGTGTTTTCTGTGGCAAGCAGTTTTCTTTTCATTCCACTTTTATTTCTTTCATTGCTGTCTTGGAGCAGATGTCATTACCAATACCTGATTCCAGAAGACTTTCTTAATGCATCTTAAAGTACTTGCCAAAGAAAATGAGTTTTGCTGCTGAACATTTACAAAGGTACAGAATTAAAGTCCCATATTTTCACTTTTTCAATCCTGCAAAACTGTGTGAAGTTTTAAAATTCACTAACTCGTGACGTTGTGCCTACTGTGCTGCTGAACACAGAACTTTAGCCCTCTGGCAAAAGTAGTTTTCCAAGGATGTTTGAATTAATTTAGACATTTACCACTTACTCATTTCATTTAGCAGTATTTGATGATTTAACAGTATCTTTCCAGAATTGTCCAAGTTGCTTTTTTTTCTCCCCTGAGATAATTAATATTTGTATTGTTAATTATTCATGAAAGTCTTAAATTTTTAAAAGCTGAATAAATTTTGTTTTATCTGCTTTACTCTAGTTTTATTTTAAAAGATTCCATAAACCCAATAATTACGTGCAAGATTCTTGTTTGTTAGTCTGAAGGGATCACAAGAAGGTGGAGATACAAAATTAACTTCTCAATAGGACACAGATAAGAGACAGAATTCTTGGTAGCTTTTGTCACCCACAAGACAGCAGTGAAATATCATTCCTTTGGAATGAATATTTCTCTTATAACACTAGGTCTTTGTTAATGGTTCTGTGATAAGAAATGACCCTACAAAGGGCTCCCTGGTTCAGTACAAGATCCTTTCTAATAACCCACAGCTGTTTGAAGAGCAATGTGGATAGGAGCTGCTGGGAGCAGTGCCATTTCTATTGTGTCCTCTGTTTTTTGGGGGGTAACTGGTCTGGGGCATTATTTTAGCCACAGTAGTTTGTTCCTGATTTCTTCTCAGGTCTTGACTGTGTATTTTTTCTCTTACTCACATGAAAGAAACTCTTCATATGGGAAGAAAGAAGGGAGGGAGGTGCATTGTTTCAAAATGATACATACATACTGTGAAAAAGATAAGCATTGGGAAACCCATTAGTTATTGATTTCCCTATCTAGGTCACTTCCGAGATAGAACAGCTGTTTGACAGATTATTAGACTTTCTTCTTAATTTATTTAGAGTATAAAAAGATTGGAATAAGGCCACTGGTATGATTCTTAAATCAAATTAAGGATTTAGGTGGAGCGTATAATCCTAAGAAAAAAGAAGTTACAAGAAGCATACTGAGGCAAAGGTGAGAAGAATAAAATTAAAGGTATGATGAATATTTTCAGCTTAATTGAGGTATTAAAAAGTCTTGCAGATACACATCACAGTGGAAAAAAAAAAGTGGTTATTTCATATTTCTGTACAGAATTAAATGTAAAAAGAAAAAGGCATCAATTCCAAGGTAGAGTCTTATTCCATTGCATAGTGTTATGTGCTTGTTATGATGTTAATTTATTTGATCTGTTCCCAAACTGGCATAAAAAGTTACCGCTCTAAAGAAGCTGGAACTTCTCAGTCTTCAGGCTGACACTGTTATGACACAACATGACCGTATTGCTGCAAGGAAAGAACTTAGTTGCATCGTATTCTCGTGTGTGCGGTCTATTTGTTGTCAGTTCACTATTGTTTGAAATGGATGTAGCAAACTGATTGTGTAACAAAAAAAAAGCCTTTTTTTTTTTTATTGTGTTTTTAAACAGTTCATGCAGCAACTTTATAAGCAGTTTAAAATCCAGCCTATATTGCAATTGATGCAATTTCAGTTAGACTACAATGTCACATTTATAAATGTTCACACATCTCATATAAGTTATAAGGCTGCTAGAGCACATACTCGAGATACATTTCAGGTTTGCCTCAAAAAAAGATCATCAGAAGAATCTACCCACAGCGTGGTTCCACATTGCCAAAGGACAAACTGGGACCACAAGCAAATTTTTCACATTTACTCTAAATCGTCATCACAAAGAATTGTGTTTCAAACAGGAGATGGCAGAATAATTTGCCTGAAATGTTTTTCACCCCAAAATTACCAATTGGAGTTGAACAAAGCATTTCCTGAATTCATTTTGATTGTTTTCAGTGAAGAAAAACAGAACTCTAAAACCATCCGATGTTGAAACCTCTTACTGCAAAATTTAATAGCAAAGCGCTTCCACTATCAAAACAGCTTTTCTTGTAGGAATTGAATTTCTGTGTAAAAATAGATCTATGCTGTTAACTTTTAGAGACCTAAGAATATGAATCAAAGTATTCCATTAGGACATGAAGTATTTTGTTTTATATAAAATTGAATGTTCAGGTTTTTATTCCAGCTTGTCTTAAAATTAATCTTCTTCCAATTCAGTCAACTGAGCACATAGTTAGTCAGGGCTCTGATTCTAATGGTTTGCAATTGTTTCTCATGTCATTGGGAAGCAAGGGACAGAAATCAAACCACAGAGGAACAGAATACACTACAAAGAACAGTTTTTAAAAAGAAAAGAGAGGTTTGTGTGATGGAGGAAACAGACCAGAGAATTCTCCCATCAGCTGATACATCTGCAAACGGTACTGGGAGAGCCTGAGATAAATTGCCAGGTTTATTGAACAGCTTATTATCTAATTTACAGACAAAACATCAAAAAATGAGTTATCTAAGGAAGAGCAAAGATCAGAACTCCAATCAGTAACCAAATCCCATTTTTCCTGCTTGTGCTCTTTTCACAATGCGTAACCCTTCCATGGGCAGATCTCTCCCATACAATTCCAATGTTAAGAGACTCTTCTGGCTACAATGCAAGTTAGACTAGTCACCAGCTTAAATTTGCTTTCAAGCTGATTGAATGTGGAGATGAAACAGCTATATGCAAGCAACAAAGATGTCCCCATGCAACAATTTTGAATGGCAAACAGTTTGGCTGATGCAGGGCCAGAAGGAAGGGCACTGAGGGATCTTCAGAGAGGCTTTTGTAAAGAGCAACAACACCTGCAGCCCCTGGGCAAACGGTAGTTAGGAAAGATACCACCAAGAGATGAGGAGTAGCATCTCTTCTTTTTCCCTTCTCCTAGTTCTGAGTTCCCACAAAAACATTTAGTGAGGTGGTGAAAGTACAAAATATAGCAAACACATCAGCCTGCCAAGTTGTTGCTATTATCACCACTTGGAGCAGGGTTCACCACCTCCATAGGGCTTCCTGCCCATTTGAGATTGCTCTGACTCCAGCTATGGTCCCCTGTGATTCTTGCCACCCTGAAATACTCTTCCCCAGGGGAAAACAGTGACTGGGGCTGCCCAGTGTGAAATCACTCTTTAGAAAAAGGAGTGGAGCAGGGCCAGGACCTAACTGCTTGTGTAGTATAGACTAAGGTAGTGTCAGCATTTATATGTTATTTAAATTATAACATAAGGAAAAGCCCTTTCATGGCTTATTCAGCTGGAAAAAGGGAAGAAACAATAGCATGACATTTTCTAATCAGATATTTTTCCCACTTTTTGAAACGACAGTGTCCATCTGTTTTAGCATCTGCTCAGTGTAGTTCAAAATCCTCCTAAACCCAACAAATAAGAGAAATGGCTCCACTGCCTTCAAAATGTCAAGATCTAAGAATTTCATGGCGAAGAAAGGTTGCACGTGTTGTCATTATTGTGCAAAAAAGTGTCTCTGACCCTTGATGTCTCTGCCTGTTTGAATCCAGTGATGCAATCTCCATTTATTTCAGAGGTTTGAGAAAGGCACTTGACAGAAAATTTTGATGTTTCCAATCACAAATTATTTTTTAAAAGTGCAAAACTTTGGCCTGTTCTAGACTAAGGGCACTGACCTTTTGTTGCACTTGCTTTGAAGCCCTTACAGCAATAGTGAGGGAGCAGACTATGTCTTCAAAATGAAGTATCACTTATAACATGAAACATTTGGTGGAAACCACAATTTTGAAGTAATAAAACAATCTGCACAGGTTTTGTTTCCATATATCTCACTATCCAGCAGGAGAACATGGGGAGTTGTTCATGAAAGACTTCTGCTGACTGTCTTTCCCTTTCTCTGAGTTCTCACTAGCAAAACCCCATTCTGTTGTGTTCTAGCTTCCCCAGACATGTAAAGCAGATAGTTTTGCTCATGTCTAAAAAACTATAAACAGTAAATTTTCCTGTCATTTCTCCTAAGACTCCCAGGTACTTTTTTGGATCACATTTTTGCCCTCAGGTTTGCTCCTTCTGCAGTTCCAATAATCCAGAAAGCTTCACAAAAGTAATTTTATATCGATATCCATAAAATAATTCCAGTTGGAAGGGACCTTTGGAGGTCATTCAACAGCTCTGCCTCATTAACCAACTTACATACTATGTTCATAAAAGAATTTTATCTCAGTGATTATAACCCATAACAGATATACATCTGCCTGGCACATGAAGACTCCTATACTACATTTATAAATTCACTTGTTTTTTTCATGGACATTTTAGACTTTTTTTTTCAGATTTATCTGTAAGTTTTTGTTCCTTGAATAAATATTATGTCTTGGTATGACAAAAAATAATGCTATAATATTTCAGTTCAGTCAAAGTGGAAAGAAATACACTGAGAAACAAAATTACTCTAGTTTGGGATGTCTTTTCTCCAGTTTTGCTAATTGCTTAATTCTGTACTGACTTTTAGAAAGTTTTCAAATTATCACATCTTATATTCCATAATAGCCCCCTATGTGTGCTGACCCTCCCTCTACCTTGCACGCTATTGATTCCAAATATGATCTCCCAGCTTGTGTTTCTGTCATTCAGTGTTGTCAGTCTGATGCTACCTGCTTGAATGAGGGAAGATGGTCCAGGCACAGTTTTCCTGAAAGCATCAGCCAGTGTCTCACAGATATTACTAGCATGAGGTAACATAACTGTAAACTATCAAAAGAACTGGAGGATCTTTTCCCTGTGGGAGCCAGATGAGATTCTACCTGAGCCAGACAACAACATGTTTGCAAAAGACTACTTACGCTCAAAACACGTAGCAAATGTATTCCTAGTCAGAATAATCCCCACAGCCATGTTACCCAGGGGTTTCAGACTTGAGAAATGAGACACTGTTCCATCAGCGTTGTTCACACTGAGGTAACTGCCCATTTTATCAAATACCAGAGGCCCACGTTTAGCTTATAGCAGCAGCAGCAAAGGTTTCAGTTTTGACTCTGCTTTTACCGGTAAGCAGAATGTGAAGTCTTCAAGAAAGGAGAAGTTGCTCATGCACATGTACTGACATCTGCATTAGTCAGCAATGAAGTCTGATTTATCCCACCTGTTTCAGTTCCTTCCTTCCTTTATCCCACAGCTGGAGTTGTTGCTGGTTCTCATTAGCATTTGTACTTTTCCATGAAAATTGGTAGGTTTTTTTTTTTTTATAAGGAGTTTGGATGTAGCAAGAGATGACTGATACTTGAATTGTGCTAACAATGCTGCTGTCCTACTGACAAATGTCAGGGGGTTAGTAAAGCAGGGTGAGAAGCGTCATGATGCCTTAAGAGAGAGATGAAATATGGTGAAATTAAATATAGATGACATACATATCAAAATAAATAAATGGCTGACCTTATTTATTTAAGGAATGACATTTATATGGCAAAAGCAATGGAATTTAAATCATTCTCTTTAAAAGACTGTAATTAAAGAGTAAGAGGCTACAGAAGTCTTCTGTAGCAATAGATGCATGTATGACTAAGTTAATGATGGAAAAGCCTCCATTCAGTGCATAATTCTCATCAGCTTTTCTTTATCTAAAAGCAGTATTATAGCTTTATCATCAGAGTAACTAAAATTGAATTAATTAAAATGTCATCTGGAAATAAGTCAATCCTTTTATTATTTCTTTGTTCTATTTCTGGAGTCCTTACATGACAAGGGGGAAAAAAAAACAGTTTATGTGATAAAATCAGCATGATCTGTGATTTCAACCTAAAATGATTATTATTTTCAGTAAATTAGTTAAAACATGAGTTGTGTTAAGGCTTCCTACTTGTTTTTAGCTATATGAACAGATTCATTGAATCAACAGAATGATACATACTTTTGAAAGTGTATAAGAGCTGGTCTATACATAGATTTTGGTGAGAAATACAACTTACACAGCTAGAAATTTTAGTGCAGATTTGTTTACAATGATATTAAATACTTGTTTACTGTGATATAATAAATATTCTTCTTGCTCTTTTTGTCTGACAAATTCTGTGGAAGCCAGGCTCCTAATCCAGGTTGGAATGAACTTTGTAACTGAATAATTCATTTAGGAGAATGGTCCTTAGAAAAAGGAAATTTATTTTAAAGAGTATGTAAGTGATAACATCAAACCAGGGAACTGGATAGCAGCTGAAGTTGTGAATGTAAAATATATTTCTTATGCAGGTGGCAAAAAGGATGAATTCATATATCAGATATACAGGTATCAAATATACAGGTTTTTACAAAAGGTCCCATTTCTGAATATTAGTGAATATAGAGATATATCCTTTAACACATGTGTTTGACAATAGAAATATTAATAAATGCTCCTTGGTAGGTCAAATTCTACAGCCAGAGGAGCAGTTATATTTGTTTCCTTGCACACCTTCGTTAGTTTTTACCTGGGAGTGCTCTCAAAGCCATTCCTGCGAGTTTCTGAACACCAAAGGGTTTGCAGGTAGAGGGAACTGGTGGGGGTGCATGGCCTGGGAGCTGACTGCCCCTACACCACACCGGCCGTTGCTGACGCAGGAGGCTGAGCTCTTTAAGTGCAATGAGGGCTCTGCAGTGCTCAGGTGACTGAGCTCAAAGCTTTCCTTATTAGGAAAAGCTTCAAGACTGCTTTTAAATTAAACCACTACTCTCCAATATGTTTAACTAATTTTGTAGCAGGAAGGAAGGAGAAAAGCAGGGAATATGTTTGAATTTTTCTTTCATGCTCCTACTGCTAATAAGAATAAATTGAGGAAACTACAACAGGGTGCTGGGTTTGTTTATCCTATAGCACTGTGTACTGGTCTCTACAGCATCTGGGAACTGCTTCTTCTCTATCCCAAGGATGCAATTCTAAGTATTCTGTATGAGTTGTTTGAGGAGACCTTATATTCCAGAGAAGTATCTGTTAGTGTATTTAAGCCTAAGCATAGATGCAGTATAATGAACAATCTGTTAAATGTTAATATAATTTATCCTTTCTTAGTTTACAAACATGACATATTGCATGTATTTAATGTTAATCTGTTTTAGACATTCATTTGTTTTGACCTATGTCCATAATATACTATGTACCTTGAGATATTTATCTTGTCACTTTGAAACAAGATTACGATTAATATGACACACATGAGTTTAAATTAGTACTCCAACTAGAGATGTGTGAGTAATGAATTAGCCACAGTCTTGAACCGTTGGCAGTCAATTTAAATTGCCTGCCTCTTTCTGATGCATGATCTGGAATCAGTAAATAAGTACATGGTCTTAAGTTAACATGTTTTTTAGATCAGTGACTGAGCAATAGTCTTTAAACACTTTTTTTCTAAGGGAAAATAGCAACAACAACAAAAAAGTTAGTTTGAGACTGTATAGTCAGATGTCCAACTGCGAACAATTCTTCCACAGATTTGTTTTGTCACACCACATTTGGTTTGCTATTGTAAGGTCAAACCTAAAAGTTAAGTGGTTGCCTATAGGAAGCAGAACCATAATTGTGATATCATTAGAAATACTGAATTGTGGATAATACTTTATATTTGTACTTGTCACTTGTCTGGTTTTTGACAAGAGGAGGCAGTTTTGATGGGCTTCCCGTGGTCCTTGTGTTTTTTATCCTGTTATCCAATTTTCTGCTGCACTGCTTTCCTTCTGTCACACTGACTGCTAGCCAGCCTTGCCTCCTTTACAGGAAGGGCATACAAAGCTTTTCACTATAGTGGACAGAAATAAAAGGAGAGGCAATAACAGGGCTGAATTTTGATAAGTACCTTATGTACCCTGTCCGGGGTAAGCCGTACATGATCTATGTATCACCTGAAGGTCTTTCAAATATTATAGAAAAATTACTATTTATGGAATATGTGTATATAACCAAATACATGCTTTTAAAAATCAAATAAATCCTGAAAAGAAAGAAAACAATCTATGATGCTAAGGGCTATTTGTGGATGACAGAGAAACACTGAAATTTAGTGACCCTGTATTCATTGAAAAATTCAGAAGTAAAAACCCCCCAAATAGCCCATAAAACACAATAAAAGTCCAAGTATATAAGTAAGTGAATACTATCCAATAAAACTCTAGCCTTTATTCAGATTATAGCACCCAATAGTCTTTGGATATGAATTTCCACTAGCTTTCCATTTCTTTGGAACTGGAGTTTGGCATAAATAAGATTGAATGTATAAAAGGTTTACACCTGGTACATGTTTACATGCTGATCTAATCTGCTTCAGGTATGTCTTATGCAAAACTGACTTAGTCTCTGCTACTAGTCACATTTGCTCCTGTTGAAAACAAGTGTAACTTTTGTGTAGGGTTTGACATATTGCATGATTCCCTGGTATTTTGTTATGCGTGATGCCAAAATTATTCGCCTGTTTTAAAGCCCTACCCCCCATAAACTTAAGGACACAAGCATAAAGATGCAGACAAGACATCAAGGCTATGTCTGAAGTGGCTAAGCTAGGGGCACTGTAAGTGCCTACACCTAGGTTCGTGTTTCCTTCGGACTCCATTGTGAGGTTAGGAGAACTTTGTAAGGGCCAACCCACCTTTCACTATGGCCTGGCTCCTTTGGCTGGGGCCTGGAAAGCAGAATAGAGGGGAGTGGCAGCACAGCCATCAGGTTCCCAGTCTGGACAATCAGGAGCATAAGGCAGTTGGTGTCCTTGGGTTTGTGTGCCATCTAGACTTGGCTCAGGGGAGCTATAACTCATTCCAGATGTGTGTAGCAGCCTGCTCTAGGTCTTCAAACACCTCCTAGCTACTTAATTTCCCTGTCTCCTTTTTGGATAGCTGAGGTAGGAATGCTTTTGCTAACAGCTGCTGTTTGGTCATATGCCATAGACTGCCAATAACGTTACTATGGACATTGCTGAGAAAGACGACATTAAATGGAAAAAAAAATGTTCTGTAAGCTATCAGAGACATAGCTGCATTTCTGAAAGAAAGTACATCTAATGTGGTCCTGTCAGCATCGCTAAGTATTAACAGAGCATCTTTCTCCTTATTTGTTAAAATATATTTTCAGCACAGGGAATTTTTGACTTATGTAGAGAATTTTTTGTGTATCTTATCTATCATTCTTCTTGCTAGATTCAATACCAACATCTGCTATAAAGGAAGATATAATTGCCCTGAATATCTCGGAAAATTTGATAACAGCATTTTGGGGGAATGAGGCAGTGTCCCAAAGAAGCATCTGAATCCTTGTTAGTCATTTTAAAAACTATTTTGAATAATGTAATAAGTCATGAGATTATAGATAAAAACCCTACTTTAGTCACAGGTTGGGCTATGATTTAGGAGATCTCTTTTTATAACTTTATTTTTAAGACTCCTTTTATATGCCATATGGGGTGTAGGATGTAGTTGGAACAGATTGGTGTTCATTAATCAGTAATTCCCACTTCATAAAGAGCAGAATTAGTGTTAAAAGTAATGAATTCTCTAACATTCTTGGTCAGGGACAACAAGCACTTCCAAGCAGAATGACTGCTGTCCTTACAGGGAGCTGTTCCTCCACAGCCTCCTTCTTCACTCCCACAGTACAGTGCAAGTATGCAGCTTTATCTTCAGAAATGAATGGTTGCAAGAGTCAACATTCACGCTGGTTTATTAAAAGACAAAGGTGATACAGCCAGGAACTGAGAATAGTTAGTCACGCCCTGAGCAATTCTGGGATGAGACCACAGGTGCTACATGATATTGTAAGAAACCTGACCACATAAAAGAAGCTTAAAGTTGTTACCAAGCTTTGAAAAGTCAAGAAAAAAGGAAATCAATGCTTGAAGTTTTGGTAGGCCAGGGAAGAAGGAACATTTCTGTAGAGAAATATGTGGGATTTTTACTATATATTGTAACTAGCTCTAAAACACACAACTCAATACATTAGCAGGATATTTCTATATATTTTAGTCTTGTTTTATTTTATACTACCAACAATCTTACGAATTCTTGATTTTCATTAGACCACTTCAGACTTAATGAATGGATGACATTTGGTAGCCACCATGCCTAGGATTGCAGTCAACAGAGAATGCACTAAGGAATCCTCTGTAAAGTATGAAAGATGCCCAGGAAGTGCCTTCAGGCAAAAAAAGACTCTGAATTCTTAATTACTTATGTGACTTTCTCCTGTACTGGTTTTATCCCTACATATAATATGGCACCAGTTAATTGACCTGTTTGTAGTGGTTTATCCTGTTCTCTCTTACATAACTACATGTGGTTTTTCTCAAGAGAAACTGGGACTTTTAAATTTTTTTCCCCCAGGTATGCATTTGTGTGTGTGCTTCTGCTAAAGTGTGTTCTTGTGTTCAGGTAGAATGTCACAAATCTTAATCATTGAAAAAGCTGAAGAAGATAAACTTATGCTCAAATAGGTGTTTTTGTCCCTAGTGTGCTGCGGAATAGGTATGCAGCCAGCCATCTCAAAGAGCTCTTCTAAATTTTCAGATTCAAGTACAGGCTAGATAGATACCAATCAAAATGCAGGCAATACAAATACCTGGTCCGTTCAAAAGCTTACTTACATTCCAATTGTGCTTTTCTGTTTTAATGTTTCTTGTTTTCAGGTAGCCTTTATAGGCTCCTGTGGTTTAGTGCGGGTAAGTCAAACATGACTGTGATGTGTATCTGAACTTCTGGATTCTCACTCATACTGAAACTCCAGATGTCTTGTGGTTTTTGTGTTACGGTAGAATGATGCAAGGCACTTATTGTTGTTGCAGCTCACCTGTGATGTAAGGCAAAATGTTATGTATCTGGATTTGAACAACCCATTTCAGAAAGAATTGCAGGGGTTTTTTTTTTTGACCCAGTGACTCTGGTCTAGTAATTTCAGTAGCTTTCTAACTGCGCACTCTCTGGACTCAACCATAGAAATAAGGTTTCAACTTTCCCTAGGAGTAAATGATTGCAAGAGACAATTCCTCTTCTAAGCAACAATTAGAGCACTAGCCGAACAAAGAGCTTCATCTGGCAATTAGTATTCCTGTGGTGAGCAGGGAGAGAATTAGCCAAAGATACAAGAGGCTCAGGCTGCAAGAGCTGAAGCGAAAGGCTCGGTGTGCAAGCTTTCTGATACTCCAGTCCCTTTTCTCCTCCCAGTTTGAGAATCTCTTGCATTTATTTTTCACAATAGGTTAATGCTCTCATGTCGAAAGAATACATTATGGCTCAAACATTCATCTCTGCTTCAAAAGATAGGCAACAGCTACTGGAAACAGCAGGGCTCTCTGCTGTGTTTTCAGTCCTGAGGCTGATCAATAAACTCTGGTGACACAAGGGAGGAAGGGGTAACGCACTCACAAACTGCTCAGCCCCAGGAATGCAGAAAGGATGAATAGAAAGCTAAATGTTTCTTTAAGGAATGAGACCCAAGCACAGATGGCACTCTGTATTCATGGAAGGCTCCCACATGGTGCAAAGAATTAGAGCCTGCAGGGCCTCGTAAAAATAATGGAATCACCTATACGCAAAATCTTCAGCCTGATTCACTCTCAGCTACATTGCTGTAAGATAGTAGGAGTAAAGGTATTAAAGTCATTGGATTAATGCAGTGTAACTCTGTCCTTAGAGCTGAATCTCACACCCACTGTGTGAAGTATTTATGCGAAGTATTTATGCAAAGGGCTTGTAGTGACCACGTCATGAGTAAACCAGGCAAGAAACCTAAAACTCCATCTTTAACCACCATGAACCCGATCATGGATACTATTTGGGCCATGATATTCCTGTTGAGGTGGAAACAACCCAGAAATTCAGCTTAACGGAGCATCTGGGGACTTCACAGGGATGGGAATTAAGTTTTTTTATTAGCCATTTCTAAAGCACCATGTTCATAGTTTTTTCCTTTAGCTCAGAAGTAGTGTGAAGTCAGAAGAAAGAAAAAAAAGCCTGGTCTTTCTGTCTAGTAATCATCAAATGCCTAAAGCTCCCTTAAGAGAAAAATAAACTAATGTCATACTCAGTCTCCTAAGCTGCAAGTCAGAAGAATAAATTTCCAGATATTCCAGAATTTCAGATGTCCTAGAACAGACTAAATCATTGCTGTTGCAGGAAATTAGCTAATTTGGGGAATCTGTGCCCTAAATAGAAACAAGAAGAATTTATGTGCTGGACATTTGTAGTGGATTTAAATAATGTATGCCACTTAGAGACAAATATTTGTATTAGTTTCAGCCCATTAAATCTTTTCAGAGTTTCTTTATCACTACGTTCACTTTGGCTACTTAGATAAGTGCTAAAACAGATGTAAGAAGAAAATAAAATGATCTCTTGATTTAGATTTAGTGCAAAGGCTCACAGTTTGTGTCTTCGATGTTCTCTAGTAGATCATTCAGCAAATAATGTAATTTCTTCAAAATTCAGGTGCTGTGGGTGTGTTAGTTCTGAATTCTCCATAGTAATGGGAAAAAAAAAACAAACAAAAAACCAAGTTATGTCAGTATCGTGTTTGCTGATTGCTTTAAAATGAACCTGTATTTGAATTTCTGAACTTGCAGAACTTCTGTTAGAAGGACAGAATGGTGACATTAAAGCAGTGTGGGGAGACTAGACCTCTTCATCTAACTGCTGCACACCCAGATGTGCCAGACTGTACCGGAGGCAGAAGACTGGGGACAAGGGAGATGTGACTGTGTTTCTGGCCCAGACAGGCAATAGGAGTTGTGTATGTTTCTGCCTGAGAAATCTTCAATTTCTGAGTTTTTTCTGAGGAAAAGGCAGATGGAAGGGGACTCTATTTATCTCACATCCTTCATGTCTTCCCAATCTCAATCTTCACAGAATCACAGAATGGTAGGGGTTGGAAGGGACCTCTGGAGATCATCTAGTCCAACCCCCCTGCCAAAGCAGGT
>JAVSBS010019452.1:77503-94431 GCA_033124195.1 Coracias cyanogaster
TTGTTGGGGTAGTGTCTCGCCTTGCCCTCGATCCTCTTCCCTTTTGGGAGGCGGTACGGACGCTGGCGCCCGGACCGTGACACACTCTTCGCCAAGCCTGTAGCGTTGCTGGGGGTTATTGTGTTTCTTTGGCTTTGAAGTTACCAGCAATCAAGTCTTTGGGCTTATGAAGTCTGTGGAAGCACCCCTTTGCAGTGGAGGCAGTCTGCTTTGCCTGGGGAAGATGCAACTACACCTACTAATGCAATGGAGCTTTAGGGTATACAGGTGACAAACTGCAGCTAAAATACTCCTGGGGCAAATATCCATATATATACATATATTTTCCTGCCCAGAATTTCTTAAGGAAAGGCAGTGTGATCCTTAAAAGGAGCACCGGGCAAAATAAATCTAAAAGGATGATTATTTTGTTTTAAAATCCTGTTCCTGATGCCATTATGCCATTAATTTTCTTTTCTTTGGTTACAGTAATGAAGCAACACGTTTCAGCTCAGAGAAGGAAACACTGCATTTAACAAAATAGGCATTAACTGAAACTTTGACGTACATGAACCACTTGATTTTAAGAAGAAATTATATGATAAATGTTATGTTTTGCTGCTTGCAAGTGCTTTTCTTTTGGCCTAATTTCAGTTAATGACCTTTAACTGTGAAAAGCAAACTTAGGATATACAGACATAATTGTGCAGAAATGTGGTATTAATGTTCTCTACAGAGTCAGCATGTCTGCATCTTTGCCAGCTCTTAGCGTGCTTTTAAATTTATGCTCCCAGAGATTACAAAGTCATTTCAGTGCATTTCAAATTGGTTTTAAGGATGCTTAGGCTGGAGGATTAAAGCACAGTGCTTGGATTGATGTTATTTCAGCCCAGCAAACAAGGACAGCTCAAGCACACACGTGAATCAGAAGCATACATACCTCTCTGGGTACTCATGTAAGATTTGGGGACTCTCAAACAGAGAAAAGAAAAAGTCCATCCAGATTGGTTAAAGGAATGGTTTTCTCTAGAGCTCATTCTCGTTACTGAGGCAAAGTGAATTGCTCCGTCTACATTCATGGTAACTCAGCTATCACCAGATAAAATTTTTCCCCTGTTGGGGCTCCCTGAGGACCCTTCCCACAGCACCATGCTTATTGGCCTTGCAACTTCCACAAAAATAAGCAAAAACCACTGTTCAAATGTGAATCTTGGGGAACTGCTTTCTAATCTCCACAGTACAATAGGGGAATGTCTGTGGTACATAACGATAAATGAGCGGGGGCTGAGTTTCTCTCATTTTAACATAAAAGCTACTTTTATCCTTTATTTAACTTGTATCACATAGTGGTCAGGGTCAAGTAGGTGCTGTCGGAGCAACTTCCACAGCTAAACCCTTGAGTATCTTACAATTTAATATAGAAAATGCATCTTTGCTGTGATTTTGTTGTCTCAATGGAGTTATTTTGCCTTAGCTGAACACTACGGTGAATTATCTTTTGCAAAATAATCCCCTTGCTTGTCTATTTGACATCCCAAAACTTGAAGAGGTTAGTTTCTTCCTAATGTCATAGTCAATTACTTTTTAAAAGACAATTTTACTGGTTGGCACCTGGCTAACTGACCATAGCTGCCCTCTCCTTGGAGGCAGTCTCCCTAGATCAGCTCTGCAGCTCAGGGCAGGGGAGTGTATTCACCATAGCTGTTAGAAATAAATAGATGACATCTCCACATAAGAAATAATCTGATTCATCTTCTGGTTTGCTAATACTGATTTATATAAAGACAGCAATAGGAGGTTTGTATCTGCTCCTTATTTCATCGCTAAACCCCTGTCATGATCCCCTTCCTCTTAAAAGCTGAAAAGATGTATTTCAGCATGATGAAACACACCATTCCTTGCATGGCATGTCAAAGCAGAGTAACCCTGGTCCATCACATACCTATTAGAGGGTGAAAAGGAGAGGAATATTTCCTCATAGTCAGCCAGGCTACTATGGTGCGAGTAAGGAGCTGCCTTTCCCTTAATATTTACAAGCCCATAAATGTTACAGAAGCCAAAAAAGGAATGAATTGGCTGCATGTAGTTTAACTGAACAGGAAGAGGAGGCAGGAACACGATGTAGACTAGTAAGTGTGAGACTCCCAGATAAAAAAGTGTTCCTCAAGAGGAATATAGGTGCCACCATTCCTGGTTTCAACAAAAACGCACAAGCCACATGTGTATTTGTTCATTGACAGTACTGGCCTACATACACGTTACACATTACACACTGAGCTTATTTTGCATTTATTGGAAGTTTCTGTGTTTTAGAGTGAAGAAATTATGCACTGGAAGCCCTTCTGGGGCTCCTGAGAAAAATGTATCAAAAATCTGCCAACAAATTAAAGGAAGACCTGGGATGTTGTTTTGGTGTTTTACTTCTCTGAGTCTCTACCCTCCCCTAATTTTGTTCCTTTGCATTACATCCTGTTTGGTCTCCTTTGCACTAGCATATAGGCACCTGTATTGTTCTAAAAAGAAAAAAAAAAAAGAATTATGAAATATTGTTTGAAGAGCAACTATTGCTACTTGTGGAAAAATGCAGAAAAACATAGCACTTCTTTTCTTTCCTAACATCTAGAAGAATAGTATGGACTATTACACCTATATAATATTTAGAAAGGGGTGAGAAACATTACTATTAATTAGCATTTCTCCAGTATATATTTGATGCAGTGGCTAGAAATAGGCACTCACATAAGTGTGCTCGCAGGGAATCATCTCCTATAGTCCTCTGTATTCTAACAGGGAGGCTGGTATTAACTATCCTGAGGTAGACCAAACAGTCTGAACATAGACTACTCTGACTGAAGATGAGCCAAGGTGGTTCTGGGATTTCAAAATAGAAGGGGGTATTTACTGCCTCTTAAGAGCATGTATTTTGTGTGCGTACCTGGCTGACAGACAGCAGGACTACAATATCTTTCTTAATAAAAAATAACCTTTTCTCATATAGAAAAAAAGTAGAGGTAGGTTGCTGACACAGAAAGACACCTGTGCTATCACAGCCAGTATCTTTTGTTTTGATTATGTTCCTTTCCACCTTTCCAATTAAGAGTTTAAATAAACCAACAAAGTGGATTCCTGCTATGAATCAGACACACACAAAAGATCAAGAAAAATAAGGAACATAATAGTACAAGTATTTTTAACAAAGGATTGTACACAGAGGAGTAAAAAGGAAGCAAATTGTGGTACACTGTGGTGAAGATAGTGTCGTGATGACAAGATGTATCTGTGGGAAGGTGAAAGTTATATCAGCTTCAGTTTTCATGACCTGTCTTTGTGTCAGAAATATCACATGTGTTTCCCAGGGGAGACTTTTGTATATGGCATCTCCCCCATTGTCCTCAGAGTAAGGGACTTCCCATGAGCAAAGATGTAATTTTGTTCAGCATAGCCAAAGATGATATAAAACAGTTATATCCCAGAGGAACAGTGTGGTTCCATACATTGTCTGTGAAAAATCTGAGCATCTCCTTCACAAACAAAAGACCGTGAACCATCCTGTGCAAGCAGGAACCATGAGACTGCCAGTTCTGTTTAAGCGTTTTTTTTGTTTTTCCTATCTATGGGATTATATGACCCAGATCTCAGAAATGTGGTGGACAAACATAGTTGTAGGTAAGTATGAATGCCTTTGTTGACTTGGAGGCTGGGTTAAGTTCAGTGGAAGCTGTTGGCAGTGTACAGTAAATAAGATGAAATAAAATTTGGGGATGCAAACTGTCATAAAAACCAGTGGACATTCATGGATTCTGCAAGGTTATTCAAGATTCAAGCACAAGTTCAAATCATTCCCACCTTCCCAAACATGGTGATTTTGACTCCTGTGCCAATGCTAGCACAGACACTATGCAGTCCAAGACCAAATCCTGAGCTCTCTTTTTAAAATCATAAACATTTACACAGGAACAGTGGGAAAGATAAAATCCAAGTAGTCTTTTAAACACAAATAAGTAAACAACATCAATCCTTTTCTGCTCAGTTTAAAATAACTTGTTCTGAATTAGAGTATTTACACATTGGAATTTAAGGTAACATAACTTACTGACTTAAAATTCCACCTTTAGCTGTTTCAGATGAATCTTTTTGTGTGAAAACAGGCCCTGAATTATAACCTACACATGCAAGGCTGCCCTTTGACTCACTTGGCTGTTTGCCTAAAAGCCTGGGGGTAGATGAAAATGCGTTCAAATAAATGAGTAAAGAAGAATACCTGCCTATTATTACAAACAGGTAAGATTTACTCCTCCTGCTATTACAGGTACAAGTTTATCACCACTATATCAAAGGTTTTCCAAGTCATTCTAATGCTCTGTTTTCCTTATTTTTGTTTTTTTTTAATAGAATTTGCTTTCTAAAATTATTTTGGCTATCTGTCTAAAAGGAATGCACTTAAATATCAGAAGATAATATTTCCAGAATATTTCCAATAGCAGCATTCACTGCTATTTAATTATTCTTTCATATATCTAACACATGATCACTTTACAAGCCAACGTAATCTCCAGTGATCTTACAGAGAAATGGAAGAATTCACTGAAAATAGCAATGATATTCAGTGTAGCATAAGAGACTGTGGTTGAAGAGGGCGACCTGCTGTGATCTCAGAACTCAGGGGAATGGGAACACTTGAAAGGATATGTATCCAAAGCCTGAGCTGTATTTAATTAACAGTTCATGAAGTCTGGAATCTTTTTGAAATAGATTATGATTTAATTAATGCATTATATAGTAAAGATGTACATTTTAATGAAAAAGAATTATAATGAAGCATTCAGTTTAAAAAACAAATGAGCTAGCTGAGGAGAGCTTACATTGCTTTACATTGCACCTATTGTTAGAAGTAACCACACTGGGTTTGGCTTCAGTGTCTGCAACATTTTGTAAGACATTGAAGTACAATCAAGTACCTTATAACCTAAGAAACCAGGAAACTGATTTTAAGGATTCCTCTTCAGATCATTCATAATTTTAATAAGCCCAATCACATTGCAGAGTTCCTCTTTTGTACGTTTCCCACATAGTGACACAGGAAAAAGATTCAATCATGCATAGCAAAAAAATCAGTCTGCAGGGTTTGGTGGCATGCAGAATTACACTTTTTCTGAGTAGAACTATGTCTTGGGCAATATTTCTGAGGGAGTTTTGTGGTATCATTAAAACAATAGTGAAATTATAGAAATTTCACAGGTCAATGTGTTTTCTTCCATCTGGTAAAGCATTAAATAAAGTGTGAAATATTTGTACATCTCACCATAGGATGTCAAGACAGTTTCTTGTTGATGTTCTCAGCATCTCTGCTTTATTATACCAACAAATGAGGAAAAGGTGCACAATGTGTAACGACTACTATTTACTATGATCATTTTTGTAGGAAATTGAGATAAAATGACAAAAAAGATCACATTTTTTAAAAATGTAAATATATATTCCTATGATCAGGGACAATTTTTAGAAGATAAGAAGAAATATCGGTAAAGTTATTGGAATCAGATATTAAATGCTCCAGTTCTTTCTTAGTATATTGTTCAAACTTGAAGTGCCATTGTATGTGATAATAATGCATAAAAATAGACTGATTCTTTTTTTCTAAGTGGACCAAGAGATTGTCATCTGTAACAAGTTACTTGTATTACCTGAGCTTCAAAAGCAGGTTTGCTATTCTCACCCAAATCAAGAATTATAGGGCCTGAGCCCTATATCTTCCCTCAGGCTTAGTACACATTGCATCAGATCCTTGGATCAGAACATGATGATAATATTCATCACCTGCATTCTTAAAAGAAGAAATGGATTATATGAAGTGAGTTTGGATATGCACTGTTTTGCAGGGCATCTCTGAAGTTTATGAAAGCTCAGGAGTTCAAAGTACAAATTCTAAGGTCCTCGCCAGGGTTCAGATGCTCAAGATTTATTTGTAATAGACTAACTTCAAGGGATATCAATTAAATAATCTCTTTTCTGTTTACTTTTGTTCTGTCTTTCCCTTTCCCAAGTATAAAGATTCTATTGTGGAAATCACAAGAGAGGCATTTTCCCTGCATTTATCGACTTGACAGTACTTGGTCTACTTATTTTCAGCTGTTTCCCTTCTTAATAGCTAAATGTTTCCTCTGGTTAACTGCTTTTTCCACAGCAACAAAGGCAGCAAAGATATTTTAAAGCAGAGCAATATCCAATTGCCACAAAACACTAGGAGGTTTCCAAATTGTTAAGCGTATTCCAAATGCCTAAAAACCCCTCCTCTGAATCCCCTAGTCCTAGATTCTTGTAAGTGCAAACAGAAGGTGTCGACTTTAGTAGAAGTTTATCACGTGTACTGGCTGCTGCAAAGCTTACTTCATTGGTAAAGGGACAGGCAGACATGTTTAAAAGGGGTTTTCCAGGGTGAAAATAAGGAAATATATTCCGTGAAGGTATAGAGAAAAATCCTTTAACAAATATGCTAATAAAAAACTCATGTCTGACTGGGGATTTCAAAATGTCAAACCACGTATGAATTGCAAAATCATCTAAGGTAATTTGCATCCTTTTATGAGCAGTGGGAAGGATGCAACACATTTACTGGTCAGAATATTTACTTGTCCCAGAGCACCTGCAGATGCAGTTTCTGGATACTTGACTTCAAGGTACTCTGTGCACTTCTGCTCTATTTTGTGCTTTTTCCTACTTTGGCCTGAGAAGAGATGGTTCTCATCATTGAGGATTTTCCTGAATAGAAGATGCCTCGTTTATATTTAGTGGTGTGATGTCACCAAAATCAGATTTAATCTCTGTTTTATTGTAAGATTTGTGTTCACACTTCTTGAAAAATATTTTGAAAAATATCTTGACTACTGTTCTGAAAATGTCCTTGCTGTGCATAAAATTTCAGTAAAACTGTCTTTACAGTAGGCTTTTGATGAAAAAGAAATCACTTGTATATAAAAGTATACAATACTAAATTTCAATTGTAAGCACTGCCAAAACACAGAGAAGTGAAGCAGATTTTGGCCTGGGCAAAACTCACAGAGTGACTGTTTCTGTTAAACAAGTCTGCAAGCAATCATTGAAGTCTGCTGGTAGCTGCATGAACAGCTTAAATTTATCCATAACAGAAATTCATAATGTATCCTTGACAAGAATAAAATAATATGTTGAACATCAACACATAACCATGTTTGTATTCATATGAATGAGACTTTCTGGGTTTCCATCAGCAGAAGCAGAAACAGACTAGATACTTTAAATTTCTTCAATCAAAATATATAAACAAGAAATGATAAATTAGTCTAGGAGGTGAATTGAGAGAAAAAAAAAAGCAATCAAGAAAAATTTCAATTGACTCCCTGCTTAAAATAGATCCCTGGGAGAAAAAAGTCAACTAAACATCCTCTTTTCCCAGTGCCTCTCAGTGGGACTTCTGTCCGTATCCTCACTGGACTCAAATTATGGGAACTTGCGCAGAAGATATCTATTCTTTCTGTGATGACTGTAAAAAAACTTGTGAATGTTTCTGACAACATCCTACTTCAAGGCAATATTAAACTTACTATTTTGTGAACTTTTGTTATCAGCTGGATGCTGTGAGCTCCTTTCTGAATATAGCCCAGAGTGAAAGAGCTGAATAAAAGGATGTTCTTTGCTCAAACTGCCGTTTTCTTTTTTCTCTATTTCATATTTTAATCTTCTATCTGTATAAGAAAATTTCTCGGTGGCATACAGCTAACTCCAGGCTTAAAATACAGAAAATAGTCATTGATCAGTCACACAGATGTACAATAGACACAAATATGAAAGGTAATAACACATGTCAAAAAGAAAGTAGTGAGAAGAACACATGGCAATAAATATTATTTCATTAAATCTATCTGCTTCTTCAGGAAATGCTTTCCCTTTGGGTACCAGGGAAGGCTCAACAGGGCAAAGTCTTTTGGACCAGCATGGTCCTTTAACATAACTGCTTGGATAAATTTGTAAAAATTATAACTACAATTAATAGACCAATTTGAAGGGCTAGGGAGACTTCTGGGTTTTTTCAAATTACTACCACTGGATGTTTACATTTTTTTTTAAAGTGTATATTTATGCATATTAAAGATGTAAAGTCGTGGCCTCTATCTCTTTGTACCCTCATTTGTCCTGTTTTGCAGCAATTATCTACAGTACATGGAATAAAGCCCGTCAGGCACTGGGGGGAAAAGAGATTTGATGAGTTTGTTCTGTAGTATTCAATCAGAAGATGGGAAATTGCATCTTGTGTCCTTTTATTCATTTAATCCCTGTAAAATTCAGTTTCATACTCAGTGGTGTATTTTGTTTGTGTTTTCTATAGGACCCTGTGGGAGGATCTATCCATCATCCAAACCCACGTACAACACATAACCTGAATAAACACAATTTGAATTCACTGGAAGCTTTGCCAGCAATACAATAAAATATAATGGCACTTCTTCACATACAGTTGCCATGTCCTATGTGTTTTGGCCTTATAATTTACCTTCTGGGGAAAGTAATATGTGATAAACTTATTGCAGGTGGTAATAAATTAGTAAATGCAGAACCAATTCAGAGTGGCCGTGTCTGCCCATCTCTAGCACAGATGTTCTGCAAAAGATTTAGAGACTGTTTTGCAAGCACTCAGCCTCTGAGGTGAATTAGTTTCATCCCTACATGGAAAAATGGAAACAACTCTTTTTAACATGTGCTCTCTTGATTTTTTGTTTTTTCCTTCCTCCACACTCCTCCCACACAGAGCCTCTCCCATGCACAGCATGCCTATGTGCATAGATTGAAAGTAGCTTTTAATCTGCAGCACAATGTTGCTTACGATGGATTATTATTTTCTTTTAAAGCACCTTGTAGCATCTTTACTGGGACTTCTAATAATTTCAGTAATTGTCCTCACTAAGTCATCAGAAAGATTAGAGAGGCTCTATTTTTGTGGTCTGAAGAGCTGGTTTGGTCTATCAGGCTATTCTTATCATACGATAATTAGGATTTGGGGCACAGGTAAGGATCACCTGTTCATTATGACACTTATCAGATTCTCAATGCTTAACACTTTTGCTTAAGGAGGACCTCTGTTAGTATGATTTTTGAGAACGGTAGCTATTTTAATGAGGATGCCACATAGCCTTGTCAATCTTGCTGGTGTTTACCAAAGAATTCTTTTCCTTGGCACTGGCCCTTAATCTCAGAAATCTCATTTAGAATCCAAATAGTCTGAGAAAAGTGCATGTGGGCTCTCCTATGGCAGCTGAAAAAGGTTATATGTAATGTACTGAGATAGGTTGAGCAAAGCTGTCCCTCTCTAAATTCAAATAATTAATCTTTTCCAGATTGGAAAAAATTCAATATTGAGTACACAGAAACTCAGGCTTTGGTATTCATGTGGCTTCTCAGCACTTCAGGGTAATATATTACTAGGTTAAGGAGCACTGAAGACAAATATTTCAGTCCTTGCAGTGTCATTTCCCTCAGTTGTCACATCTTTAAACTAAAAATATAACGGTGACAGATAATGCCTATAATTTGATGCTGAACTTGCCTCACAATGCCAATGGCATTTCTATTAATGGCAGACAGCAGTCTCGCTGATCAAGTGAATAAAGACTAGATTTAATACCTAACACACAGCCAGGGTGACCTGGCAGTCTCAAGAGCCACCAAGAATTTGGAGACTCCGTGAGTAACTTTTTCGTATCTGTTCTCAGAGGGCGCTGTACTGTAGAGCAGTAACAGACTACAGAATGCTAATCCTATTTTCCAGTGTGAGGTAGTTATGAATTAAGGCCCAGAGCTGTGGAGCTACAGAGTTAAGTGTTCTACCTCTATTTCAGTGCTTAGACCTTCATTGAGATAGATGGGAGTTTTCAAGAAATTTCTTGGCTGTGTGCTAACTTCCTCAACTGCAGCACCAAGTCTATAACATCACCAATGTGTTCATTGAATGTGATTTTAAAACATTGCAATGATTGTTGTGTTCTAGCCCTGTATCTTTAATGACAGAAGCATCAAAACCAAATAATCAACAGAAAACAGAAGTAATTACTTCCTGGTCTGATGGCTCACAACAGATTTACAAAGGAGCCAACAAAACCTGTAAATGCAAATTTTACTCTTGTAAGACCTCCCAGCATAAACACACACAGCAGCCCTACACCTGTTGTTTGATTTGATTTGCAGTTGTTAATACTCCACAGTCTGAGAACCACAGCTCTAGAACATCCCAAAAGACATACCATGACACTTGGGAGCAAAACACACAAAAAAAGCACACTTGTGTTGGGGACAGAGAAAGCTTTTCTAGATGTGGGTCCACATATTCTCTGCTTCCCAGAGCACTAGCACAGCCCTATATGGATGCAATCTGCCATACCTGTAGGTGCAAACCAGTCTCTATCGGTTTATTTTGCCTTTTGCAGCTCAAGTGCTATTCCCTTACACAACAGTTAGCTAACCCATGCCAAACTGGGAGGAAGGCAACTGCGGTTCACATTTCAGCCAAATTACCCACTGCCACAGAAAGGATTTTGTTTGTACCTCAGTTCTCAGTAGCATAATATGCTGTGATAGTCCATGAGGACTAGTATCTACTGAGCTATATCCTGATAAATGTCACCTCTGCTTGATAGGCGTCATAAGTAATGGATAACACTTCACTGTCTGCACTCCTGGAGGCTTCAATGGTGAAGGGACCCCAATTCCTCATTTCATGTCAGCTATAGGAATGCTCGGGATTCAATCTTTCATTTGGATGAACACATAGACTATCTAAACTGGCCTTTAAAATGGCAAGTGACAGAGAATATATCACAGGCCTCGGATAACTGTCGTTGCCGATAACAACACAGGTTTTATTTCAGTCCGAGCTGCTCTAGCTTTCATGTCCTCTATCTGAATCTGTTACCTCCTGCTTGACACTTGCCTATAGCACACTGCAGCATGTACAGATATGACCTGGTTCTTGCAAGTAAGAAATTCCTACATTTCCGCTTGCTTAATACTTTCCTACTGTACTTTATCTGACAAATGTTGTCATGTATCCACTCACGTTTAGTTAAGCAATCATATCCTCAATCAGGTTTAAGGCACTAACACTTTTTTCCATGCTGTAATGGTCTGTAAAGTCAAAGGGAGCCCAGTTCTAAGCAAACCTCTGAATTCACAGTCATTATGGTGGTGACTCCCCATGGTGCATCCTCTCAGTCAGAAAGCAGATGGGGTTAGCTGCCAGTATAGGGACATTTCTGAGGTACAACTGACAGAGATAAGCACATAAAAAGCAGCTGGCCATGGCTTGCAGCTTCTGCTGAGTTGTGAAGGCAGTGGGAGCTGAGACTCTTCACCTCATAGAGAAGAGATTACTTTTTCAAGTGCTGTAGAAGTGGTAACCAAACTGCTCTCATGCCCTGAGCAACAAAACATCTTGTGCTATGTGCTATAGTATAGTGATGGTAAAGTTGCACGTAATTTAATTCAGCAGACAGCTACAGATTCACAGCTGAACAGACCTGCAAAGAATCGTATTATTGTGCACAGAGGAAACCGTATGATATGAATATGATCTGACACAACTGACAGAACCTGACAGTATGTATCAAGCTAATCATGCAGAGAGCAAATATGGGCAGTTTTCCGAAAACAGTTTTTTGTCATTTAGTTATTTTCCAAAATACTGCATAAAAGCCTATTTTCTTGACCTTTTGCCCAGTTCACTGAAAGTGATGGAAAAATCTGCTTTGATTTCATGGGTTGTTGGATCAGGCCCAGAGATTGCAGTATTGTAGCAATTTAGTCGAAGGGCACTGTCAAAGCCATGCAGAGGCGGAGGGTTAGGGAAGCTGGAGAGAATCAGAACAGAGCGGAGATTCATAGGGAGAATTATTAATGTGAAGCTTGCAAAAGCCCTTCTCCCACTGTGCATACCTCTGTTTAGCAAGATCAATCACTCACTTCCACATCAGCCAAATATGCTCAAGATTAGGAAGATAGTAATAATAAATAATTAGCATTTACATCACACCTTTCATCTTCAAAGCATCTTACAAACATTCACTAATTAATCCTCACAACAGTCTTATGAGTTAAGGATCTTCAGACCAGTTTTACAGCATTCATTAAGGACTCAAAAAATCTACAAAGTAAAAAAAAAATTTTAAAAGTGGCAAACTACCCCCTCCCTGACTATATGAGTGTTTACTGTAGACCACTACATGAGAAAATCTGGTGTGTCTTGGGAACACTTCTGTCCCAGTAATTCTTGCATTCGTGAAAAGTAAATATGTATCATTATGATACATATGTATCATGACCTCATCACTGAAACATAAGGTAAACTTTTAAGTCTTTGTCAGTGTAAAAAATATTAAATACATTAATTCTGAAACAGTTACACAACTATTTAATCTTTTATCGCTTACTGTGAGCATCAGTTATGATTTCCTATTATAGATTCCTGAAATATCAAGAGAATCTTTGAAAGTATCTATTAACTCTCTATTTGTCAGATGAGTGCTGGAAGCATAAATGCAGTGGTCCTAAGAGACTCTAAAGCAGCTATGTTTCTCAAAGCAGCTAAAAGGACACATGAAATATTGCTTGTAATGTCTTTTATATCCCACTTTACATTCATTCTGTGAAAAAAGAAGCTGCTAATGGGAAAAGGAGGAAATGTTAATGAATTCTATCCCTACCTCATAATACAGGTTACTTAGAAACACATGGTATCTTCACATCTTTCTGGTTAGCATGCAATGTGGGGAAGGAGTTACAGTAAAGGCTAAAGAATTGCAGAGAACTACAACTGCTTGTGACTCCCTGCTCCCTATTGTGTGTGTAAATTGGAATAGATCCACTGAAGGAGATGGGTCTCAGCTGATCCATGCCAGGCAAAGCACAGTGTGGTTTATAGACCCTCTTTGTCTCAGTCTCCCCAATACGCAGCTCTGCACTTTACCAAATGAAAAAGAACAGGCTGAGGAATTATGCAACAGAGATCCAGCTTTGCCCTGTGGTTTTTTCTCAGATTTTCCCTTTACCCATGGGCAGAAGAAGAAAGTTAAACAAGTAGCTCTTTATTTGTTTTGGAAGAGAGGATTTTATTCTACTTCATCAGGATTCACACAAAGAAAATCAGTTACCTTAAGAGAAAAATTGTTTCATTTAGCAGGGTAAAAAGCTTATTTTCTTGCACTGAATGCTTAAAAAAATAATATTCTTGGGAAACGATGACATAGTGTATTTACTTGGTATTCTATTTCTACAGAGGCTGTTCATGCACTGTTCAAATGAATAGTTTTCATATTACAATTTACTATGAAGTAAGGCTACAAAGACGAAAAGTTATTCACTGAATAGCTGCATCGGTTCAGATTGTGTTTGAGACAATTGTCTAGGGCAATGTTGGTAGAAGAGCCGGTTTCTGAGTTGAATGTTAACTATCTCCAGAAATATCTAATCCCTTTTGTCATTCCAGAAATTATAAAGCTTCATAAATCTGCCGAGTTCTGCAAGTGACACCTTCTCCCTGCTTAGGAGAACCTCAATATCTCTGCTTCCCTGTCTTCTGGTCTTGCCCTTGGATCTGGTTGTTCCGTCTTAAACTTAGACCATGATTTACAAAAGAGGCTTTTGCAAGCCATACTTTTATACAAATTTGTTATCAGGCTCACTTTCATTCAGATCACTATATGCCTACTGCTAATTCTTACCCACTTCCTCCCAGTTAAAATAGTTGGCCCTTCTTCTGGTTCATGTGTGGTGTTAGAGGGACGCAACAGCAACCACGTGTCACAGATAAGAGTTCACCCTGATATAATTTCACAGGGTGCCTTGTTTTGCTCAGGAGACATTCTGGATTATATTGTGTTGCATATTGCCAAAAGCTGATTAGAAATCACTGGAGTGCAATCTGAATGGCCAGTTAACCCCCTGTATCTTACACCAATCTGATCAGGATGATAAATAGAGAATATGAGGGACACAGCTCCCCTAAACCAGACCTTTCTCGGCAATGCATCTTCTTTTCGACATCACCACACTGCATTTGTGTGATTTCTATGATTCTATGATTTGTGGCAATATATGACATTTGACCACTTGACAGCATGTACATTTAGTCCAGATTGCAGTACATCCATGTATGTACTATATATATATACATAGTACATATCACAGTATGTGTCATGTATGTGTATGTAGTGTTGCAATTTTTCAAAGCCATACAAAGAGACTTACACACTCCCCTGTCCTGGATTACAAAGACTTTTTAACGGTATAATTGGACAGCAGAAAATTGCTAACCCAAATAGGTAGAAAGTGTCAGGAGAGTAAGCTCATTGGGCTTTGTGGAACATCTGTCCTGGTGTATTCTACTGTGCACTGCATCCGTGTGAAAACGAGGGATACTTTACTGATGGAATGAGGCCAGAGATAGAGTCATACAAAGCAGTTTGAAAAACTAAGTGAATTTCACAGAAAATCACCCTTGCCATGGATTCTTAACAGAATTAGATATTAACAGAGTGCATAGACTTTTCAAGCCTTCATCTCAAACATTTACTACCATATATGAAAAATACAGCAACCTAGGAAAACTGTGCACGTTTTACCCCTAGGGAAAACCTAGTGCTGAGCTCTGTACACTTTCAAAAGATGCAAGCTTTGGAACCACGTAAGCATGCGAGATGCATGCCTTGAAGTGCTGACCAGCTTTACGTTTATGCTGTGCTCATCGAAAACATAGTCATGAGATGTCTCCTTGGCTGTTTCTCCTAGAAATAAGGAACTATTGCTTCAGGTTATGGGATGTGACTGGGGGTGAAAATCCACTAAATCCACAATCGTGTTCTCACTTTCCTTGAGGCTTGAGTGGGCAAGAGGGATGGTCAAGATCTGCAACTGGGTAAAAAAGGCTGCTCCCTGTAAAACGAGGAGCCTCCAGATGCCAAACATAGCGGCATTGTGAGTGTAGACTTGTGCTTCAGGCCAAGAAGCTGCATGAAAAACCCTATAACGACAAGTTCTCTGGCAAAGCTCCTGTTTCATGTGCATGTTCCTAAGCATGCACTCTGCATTAGCACAAACACCTGTCTGTGTACCTCACTTTTGTATTCAGTGCTATCCCTCAGTAGGTCAGTACCTTCCCATATCAGCTAAATACTCTTTTACACCAAATCTCTTTTTCCTTTCTCCATAAGCAGAACTCCCTTCCAATCTTCTGTGTAGCTAATGGGGCTCTTCCAAATTCCTAGTGTTTTTCTCTTCTTGCTTAGGGCATCACGTGCTGGGCAACATTCCTGTCCTTGGGATTGAAGAGTGTCTGGCAACAGAGTTAAGGAGGGCAAAAATAGAACATCTACTTTTGGGGCTACCTCCAGTCTCCATGGCAACTCTGCCAAACTGCCTTCTCCTTCACTTGTTAAGTATTATTCTTAGAGGCCTGAGTGATTAAGTAGATAAATTACTTTGTATTTTCTTTCCCAAGACATTTAAATCTTGTTTCTAATGAGACTAATGCAAGACTAGATTTTAGGAATGAAAGCTGCCAGCAGGTACTGATCTTCAATGTCTCGGTTTCCTTCTCTTGCTATGAGGGTTGGGGACAGCTCACATATCTGATGTTACCGATAACAGGTATGGCCCTGCCTTTTTGGACTCGCATGGTCACAGACAAACCCGTATTTCCTTCTGTAAGGATGCAAGCTTTAGCAGTCCCGGAAATATTGTCCCATCTGCCTTGGTGCAAGGGTCCAAGCAGAGCTCTCTGGGATACACTGTCCTGCAGCTCCAGGCATACTCGGAGAACAGAGCCAGGCCAGGATTTGTGCAGCAGTAATTTTAGTCTTAGTTTTAAAGACTGGTGATGTATGCCCATCATACATCAAGGAATTTTGCAACTCAAGGTCATAAAGCTCATTTCTAAAACTTCTCCTGGAGAGCATATCTCTATACTTTTACCTACAGTCATAACTCTCAACACTGATGAGCTCCAGGGTTTAAATTCTGAGTCCTTTCCAAATCAGAACCACATGAAAACATGTATTTCTTTTTTTTTTTTTTTCAGAACAATACAATTATTCCAGCTTCACTAGGGAAAAGTTGCATGGATCCTCAAACACTAGGGAGAAATTAGCACCTTCTTGGTGAACTTAGCTTGAGTGTGAGTTTTCAAAATCTGGAAAGTGCATGTGGTTTGACAACAAATTATAATAATTTTACAAGTTCTGTCATTTTTTCCTCAAGCCATGGATTTTCTTTCAGAAAAATCATGGCTCCATTTGGTCAAAGATGGGAATTATTTTTCATTTTGCAATTTTTTTCAAGTAAGGCCATTTGGGTAGTTTGTATTCAGCAGCAGAACTCATTTTGAACAATACGTAGGTAATGGAGCAAAAGATGTATAAGGTAAAAACATGTGCTGAACATATGTACCCCTCTGATGCATGCCAAACTTAATTAAAATTCAGACTCTAATTTGCTGTGGGATCTAGACAGCGTACTGGTTTGTCCAGATGTTTATAAATGAGAAAAATATATTCTCTATTGTAAGTCCACATTTTGCAGGCTCTGGGAAACTATTGTCCAAGTGTTAAACAGTCCCAGTTCCTTAAACACCACGGTTCACATTGTTGAGAGTATAGTTTATAAATCCCAGATATAATTGAGGCCCTCTGAGGATTGCTCATTTTATGTTAAAGAGACTCAATGTAAAGTGATGAAAAGAGGTCTTAATAAACTCTTCTGAGAGTACAGGTTCTTAGACTATTCAACAGGAGCTTGTCAGCCTTTCTTCTCAAGTACCTGGCAAGCAATATTTTCAAGTTGTCAAACATAACTTTTGTATACAGAATGGTAAATAAAAACCATTTTCTTCTAATATTTAAATGTTTATACATTTTATTGATATAAGGTATCTG
>JAVSBS010019452.1:94531-106711 GCA_033124195.1 Coracias cyanogaster
ATACATTTTATTGATATAAGGTATCTGTTGCCTGCAGTTATTTCAGCATACTAGTTTACCGACAGTGTCCTTTATTTCTGCACTGTAACAGAGGCAGCGACTAGAGGACTCTGTAATCCAGTACATTGATGGATATACTCATTCAATGCAGTTCTGAAATTTTATTAATAGCTTTTCATGTCGTATAAAAATCGTATTCCACTAAAAAAAAATAAATTAAAATAAAACCCACAACAATACACATCTGCAGCATTTGCAGTATTCTACTCAAGAAGATAAATGCAAAAATTACTCTGGGAATTATTTAAGTAACAAGTCAATCAAGGCACATTTTGTTTCCAGAGGACTTCTTAGGAATAGGAGAAAAAAGTGCTTTATACTGCTTAAATTAGTTTCCTTCACATAATTATTTTTAAGATTGCTAGATTTTGATAAAATATTAACAAAGGTGTAGTTTATAACTAGTAGTGCTCACAGAGCACAGTGGAAGATGGAACATTCCCGGCCACTGTAAATCACTAACAAAATTTGATGAGGTGTTTTGCATCTTTTGGGCACCTCCACTGTCAAGCAGAAGAGTAAGTATCCCTATATGACCTTTAACTGGCATGCAAGTGAAGTTTTTTACTTCCTAATGCAATGAGCTTAGTCCTTAACGAATTGAGTATTTCATTTACTACACAATACATTTTTAATGCCCTCTTTGCTACAAAAATAGTTACCGTTTAAGAATGTTTAAACTAGTCAATTCTTTCCTCCTCTTCTCTTTAATATTTACTTCTTTTTATTGTGAATAATACTTGATCATGCAGATTGGGTTCAGTAATAGTACTGAAACTGAAAAAATATCTGAGGCCTAACTGATGGCTAAAAATGAGAGTAATGGATCTCATTAGCAGCAGGAAGTTCCTAATTTAAGACCAAGGTCCTGGAATGATTAGAGACAGCTAATGCTGATACCCCAGTTCCTTACATGGTTCAATAATGGTTCCATAGTTCCCTTGGACTTTTCACAGCTCCAGATCCAGCCCTCTGTCTTGTCTTTCACTTAGATTGTGAGCTCTTTACAAATGTCACTATTGTCATGCTCTTCGTTCAGTACCTAGCAGAAAGACATACCCTTTCTTGGCTATCTTCTGGGCAAGAAAATAAAACATAGAATTGGTCCTGCACTTGTGGGGAAAGAGTTCCTGCTGAAACAGGGAGTTTCTCAGTGTCTCCTTTTGACTGTGAGAAACATCACAGAAAGTTTCTGCATCAAGTGACAGATTTTGTTATCGTTGCATAAATATCATTAAAACCGGCCAGATTTTAGCTGGCTAAGAATCTTGTAAGCAAGAAGAGCATTGACTCACACAATGCTGAAGAGAATAAAACTGCTAAAAGTTCTCAGGGTATGAATAAACCTGAGAATTTCTCAATACCTCTGAATACATTTTTCTACATGTATTGTTATGCAACCTCATATGTAAAAGGACTGGTTTACTAATTGTTTTTCTTACAGTTTTTATTAACAAACACACTTTTAATATTTTTCCAGTTATTTTAAACATTATTTAACTTTTACAATGGTAGAATTCTATGGTCTATTGTGCCATTTCCTGGAAGACCATAAATCCCACCACCACAAGCATTTCTTATCTTGTCTTCAGGACTGACAATTGCGTCTGCTGATCTACTACCTACATACAAGAGCTCAGTAGAGACTCAGCTGAAAACAGCAATGACTGAAGATACTACAGCTTCTGTAAAAAAACCATTCCTAACAGTTGCCTGTGTAGTAATGTGCGAAGGAGAAAATTTTAAAAGCAGGAGAAATTCTCCCAAGACCACCTGATGCTCTCACCTGACATTTAATGACTTGCGCCAAAGGAACATCACTGCTTATATTTCATTTCCTGTTAATGAGTTATTTTTCCTTCAAGTGTATGTGAGGGAAGGAAAGGCAAGCCTTGCTTTGCACACGTTAACAGCTGAAGGAGTCCCTTTTTGATGTGCAATGCTTATGCCATAACACCTACACTGGCATCAAGGGGACTATCCACTGTCAACGGATAGCAGCTTTGAATTTCTTCTTGGGTTTAACGCAAACAGGATCCTACTTTCTGTGTGTCTTGGTATTTTCATGTGATGCTAAGAAATGACTGTTAGTAAATTAAGAAATGTTGCTTGAGACATTACAAAATATTAAATACAAATGGAAAAATAAATAGGAAAAATGAGATTATAAAGATAGGTTTGAAACAGTTATGGGCTGGTTCATTATTATTAGTTCTATATTTTCATGCTATGCTTCTTATTAGGTATTATTCACTGCTTAAAGTTTTAGGTGTAAGCATCATAAGCTTAATGTGAAGCAATACTTTTCCTTATGTTGTAATTATCATGACAACATCTCTGAAGAGTGGTTAAGAGCAACATAGAGTGTGACCTGCCCTCTAAAGCGGGAAGTAGCTTCCACACATGAGGAGTTCAGGCATTCTAGCAAGGCAACACAGTCTGCCAGTGCTGATGCTTCATGTTCAATGAATTAATATTGAACTTCTGATTCCAGTGTAATTAATGACTATTTGAAGAGATCTCAATTGCAAGTCAGATCTGAAGTGCATAGAGCTAATTGTCTGTAAAATCTGTATCTCTTTCTCTCTTAGTCAAATATATTTTCCTTCACATAAAAGATTATTGGATTCTTTCACATAAGTATCAAGAGTTACAACTGATTAGCTTGGCATTGTTCCTGCTACTATCCTTCAGGTTAAGAACAGAAAAGTAACTCCTTTCCAGCAAACACTCAGAAAAAGTATTACATATTCACTGCTTCCCACTTTGATGCACTAAACTAGTGAAGAGACCTGGGCAATACTGAAGTATTCAAGCATACAATATCTATATCAAGTTATAGGTTTGAATCAGTTGATCAGGTGGAGAACATATGCTAAAGTGAAGACATATCTTATGGTGTGAATAGTGAGTGAATGTACTTGTACACAGATAACAGAATCTAAAGGTATTAAATAGTGAAATGTCAACAGAAAGTGTTATATTTTGAGAAAGGAATACAGTTAGTAGCTAGCTTGTTTCCACCTAGAACCACGGCTATTAGTGGCAAACTATGTTATTTATTAAACTTTTTTTTTTTCCCCCAGTTCATTCTTCAAGAGGGAAGATAATAATCCATTATTTAAGTATCGTATTCCTGGTGTTGGCTGAGATTTAATATTTATATTCAAAACAATAATTTGTGTGACAGAACAAGATTAATCTCTTCCGAAGGCTTGGTAGTCTGTCAAATGGTACAACAGCTACCAGATCTGATATCACTCATCTATCTCACCACATTAACCAGTAAACAATAAATCTGTAGTCATTGGAATCATAACTTTTGAAAAAGAGATCGTATTTATCTATCTCAGTGCATTGTTGACCTTTCAGTACTATAACAGCTTTGATTTGCATTCAGCTAATCACACACATTCTAATTTTTACTCTTGTATATTTGTCATTGTAAATACACAGCACTGATATATAATCTATAGGAATATGTGAAAGGCAATATTCGTAGGCAAAAACAAGTAAGAAGCTTCAAACTGTGGCTAATGTTTTCAGCTGGCTACTAGAAAAGCTGCCAGCACATGCTTTCCTGTGAGCGTAAAACCCCAGGAAAGCAAAGCTGTTTTATAGCCCTTGATGGTGCAGCACAGTGGGGCCCAAGGATGTGAACACACAGCCAAGAGAGTGTATTTTGGCCAAAGTCACAACCATGCCTTCTACCATTACCACAGTGAGACAACAGCTTGGGAAAAATCTTTGGCTGAAGCTGCAGAAGGACAGATAATTCCCCTGGGGAAAATAAGAATGAATGGAGCAGAATATAATCCCAGGAATATTGGAGAGGCAACATTTAACTAGCATTCATTTAACCCTTTAATAATCCATCATTTGAGACTGAGATTTTCAGATGATGCATCAGGGTTTTGAACTTTATCTCCCAAACTAAACTCTTCTTTCCTTGCAAGATCTAAATAGGTTACATTGTCTCATTTTCTGTGCTATTTAAACTGTTAGAATCTTCAACGATGCTTTCACAGCTGCCTCATAAGAAAGTAAAGCACTAAAAAATAAAAGATAAATAAAAATCTTAAATTTTTACGCAGGTCCTTACCCAGTAGTTTTGTAAAGGAATGTTAAGGAAGCTCTGAGCTATACTTAGCATTGTAAGGCAACTTCCTCATGTCTTTTAGGGCTGCAGAGAACCACCTGTGTGACTGTGGCTGTAAGCCAGAAAACAACTGCATGATTTACGCCCACTAGTTTCCTATAAGCTGTGGGAGTGTAACTTAACCACCATCTTCTTGCACAAAAGATCCTGAGAACCACTTTTTTTTCCTTCCCCAGAAGAGCACACTGAATGAAATATTTAATATACTTCCTGTCTCCACATTCTCAGAGCCTGATAGGGACAGAAGCTCTTTAGAAAAGCAACTACTGGTTTTCATGCAACTTGAGAAGTGTTAAGTCAGTCAAGAATTTCTGTGCTACGGCAAAAGCCTAACTGTGTAGAGTCAGCTCTAAAAACATAGTTAGACACCTAAATCTCGGTAGTATTAAAGCAATCATCATCTGAAGAGTTTTCAAAATTTGTTTGTTATGCTACTGCAGAACCCAGTTCCAGAGCTGTAATGGTGAACTGCTACCCTAGGCTTGTTAAACATTCATCTCTACTAAAGGATTTGCTTGTGACATGTTACTTACATTAGGTGATAATTAATTTTATGCACAGTTATAGACCTGAATGGAAGAATTTGTGAAGCGTTATAGTATTTAGTAAGTTAAAAATCCCTGTAAACAGTTTCCTTAGGAGAAGAAATATAACAATGGTAAAATATCAAAAAAGAGAAATCATACCATAAACCATTTTTACTACTGGAATATCACTCAAGACAAAGACTTAATAGACACTTCTCCAAATCCCAAACCTTTATAAAATGAGAGGCCCAAGCAATGCGCAGGCTAGCTTGGATGTTTGGGATGTTAGTTTCCTTTCAGACTCAGCTGCAGTTGGGTGTGCACACAGCATCTCTCACAGCTAATGCCAAAGAGTCCTCTCGTTATTCCCTGCACAGCTTCTAGGGGGAAATCTTCTCCCATGGACACAGAAAGGATAAATATTTTGTCTTCTGATTTACAAGATAAAAGCTCATTCATGATGCTCAAATAATTTCCTCTCAAAAGACTCCAGCTGGCAGATTAACCTGTTTATGTGGTGTTGTGTGTAGCTCTCTGAAGACCTACAACTAATTCATTTGCGTACTACTTCTCTGTGCAGTTTATTCTTTCAAAGAGATGCACAAGCTGGATAAAATGAAATATATATCATAGGAGCATGGCAAAGCCTTCTTCCCAGCCATCTGCAACCTTAGTGTCTCCTACTGTTCTTCTGTGGCTAGAAGAAGACTCAGTAAATACAAATACTTGTGATAAAATTAGGAAGCGTCAACAATATCACTCTGCCCTTTGACTGTTTCTAGTAAAAGGAGACACTTTCTAACACCGTGAGATCCTGGAAGTGTGTTAAAATTTGCTTCCCATACGTACCAGATAATTTTGCAAAATTACATTCTCATTCTCCTCATTCATGTAACTAAAGCAGGACAACTACTCACTTGAAAAGTCCTTGTTCCCCTTCTCATTTGTGGCCTGAAAACTACTGCAAAAAAATACAGTGCTTCAGAAGCCGTTTTTATCAGATACAAACTTACACAGAGCCTATTCATTGTGAGCAAGATCATCACACGAGATGCTTTAATAAACCATCCCCAGTTGTCCATTTCTCAACAGTTTCAACTATGGCATTTTATCAGCTTTCATCACCTTTGATTTCCCATTCAGAATATTTCCTTAGCTCACTTTACGCCTAGTACCATGTGTTTTCAGTAACCTCAGATTGTGTTTCATTCAGCGCCTGTGCCCTAACCCAACAACACTGCTAAGCCCAGGCCCCCATCTTAACCTAACAACTGGTTCCAGTTGGCTCCTGCTGGGCCCAGGGAGGCCCCTAGAGCTGGCTGGCCACGGGCCCTCTGTGATGTGCTGCAGCTGCCTGCTCGCAGAGGCACGGTCATGGGACCCATCCTCGCGGCGGGGGGGACACCAGGGGAACACCCACGGCACTTTCTGTGGGCCGCACAGAGCTGCTCTTACCCGGCGATTGGCAGGTCAGAAACTCATGGCTCTTAGTAGCAGTATCAGATAAACTAGGGGCAGAAAGAGCAAGCTGTACCTCTTTCTGTTAGGTTATTAAATATGAGGCTGACTGGCTAATTAGATAAATGAAGGTGTGATATTTCAATTCAGTACAGCTTTAAAAGTGTATATACACTCAACCTTCTAGTCTCTCTTATCCCTTGTTCCTTTGCAGGTCAGTGTTTAAATTGTATCTTAAAAGCATATGTAATAATCAAACTTTTTTCTGTTCTCATCATTGTGTGTAGCAATAGAAAGTTGTTTGATCCAGCCCAAGGTGGCTTTGTCTATTTTATGTCCTGAGAGTGAATGATTTTTCCTCCTTTAGCCCTTTTTGTACTAGGTATAGAGAACTCACAGGAGAAGGTCAGATGGGAGTTATTTCTTTGCTGACAGTTGGATTTGGTGGGGGGAAGGAGGGGTGGACATGGCAAGGAATTATAACTGCTAGGTATATCTTATCACAACTGGGCTTCACCAGGAAGAAACCAAACCATTATGCCAAAAGTAACATGAGGGTGGAAGATGGGGATGTCTGTCACATCCCATAGCCTGATTTCTTCTGTAATGTGTTTTTGGCCAGCTGTCAGGGCTGCACCTTACAAGGCAACTCTGCTGTGCCTTATCTCATGCTCTCTCATTCATTTCTACTCATGAACTGCACCTCCAGGGGACAGAGAGGTTGTTTGTTTCTTCGTTTTTAATCAGCGACAAAGGGTTTTTTGCTGCGTAGCACTTCCCTGTGTTTTCTCCACAGAGCAGTTGTCCTTAGATGCTGATGACAGTCCAGGATGCTTGCCTCAGCCACACAATTCAAGAAGTGCATCTTGGGCGGTGGGTTTTTGTCACTGGTGTTTTCCTGCCTGTGATGTAGCAGGTGTCATTTTTTTTCCTAAGAAAAGACCAGAATTTATTCACTGAATAGAAGTTATCATTGTAGGAAAGGGTACATCCAGGTTATAATGGTGCTTTATTGCTGAGAAATTTTATGTTCATGCTGATGATACCCATGGGCAAGGGAAAGATGCACATAACACAAGATTTTGGAGATGTAATAAAATCCTTCTGTTCTTTTTTAAATTATTAAAATCATGTAAGAAGAAAAAGGGGGAAGAGTAATATGTTAAGAAGGGATATTCCTATTATTTGTCAGACCTCAAACTTTCTTTTCTTATTTATATTTTGTGTTTGTAGCTTTAGGACTTTATTAAGTTACATGGATTTGTTATGAAGGTCAAGTCATATGTTATCACTGTGAACAGCTGTGCTTGAACGGCAGTTGGTGTTTAATGGATATGTTATTATAGTAAAAAATGTGCTTAAAATGTAACTGCAGTATCTTTTCTTTAAAAGCACATCTCCAGTGCTAGGGATCTAATTCTATACCTTTAGTTCTGAGTAAATCTTTGCCATTCCAAAGATCAAGCACTTAATACGTGCAAACTGCCTTTCAAAATATTAGTGTCAGGAGCCAAGTAAATGGTTTTCTGCAATTCATGGACTCTCATACAAACCTAAATGTTTTACAAAGCTCCTTTTCTGATGTTCACAATCAATCCAGCAGCTTTTTTGCCTATTTGCTTTTGTTAAAATTGTATGCAGTAAGCTTTATCTTTCTAACTGGCTCTGGCTGCAATAGGGAAAGAACCACCTGTAAGAAGGTTTCTGATCAACAATGAGCAGCCAGTACAACAGTTTTAACTTGCAGGGTCCTTGTAATGTTTTGTGTCTTGCTGTGAGAGCCCTGTTTCCACAAGGCTGCCTGTTTAAGAAATGTCCTAAGTCTGTAAATCACAGGTAGAGGTCTTGGCTTCTGTTACAAAGCTGCATTTAATGATATACAGACAGAATCTTTGAGGCTTGATAAGCATGCTAAGAGTGGCTGAAAATGGTGGGGATCACCTTATAAAGCACTGTGGAGAATACACTCATCTGCAGTTAATAAGTAGTGGGAATATACCACTAAAACATACAGCATTTAAAAAAAACATTCTGATTTGAAAAGAGAAGTTGTTTGACTGGTTAAAAGGGTGCCAGAACAGTTCCTGATTTCTGCACTGAGCTGCAGCAGTGCTGTACAGTGCATGGCCATGCTTTGTAAAATGGTTTCTTCTTACAATCAATACAATAGAAAGTACAACCTGCAAGTACCGTGAAACAAATTTACTTCTAAATGTCTCAGTGAAACCTGAATTAATATTTCAGTTCTAATACTCCATTTTGCACTGACATAATCAGCCCCACATCAAAACATTAGGCCTTTTGCAAGCTAAAGAAAAGCTAGCGAAATTATTCACAAATGTTTGCATGAATTCTAATTTGCTTTTCTATTCAAAAATGTTCACACCTCTTTTGGTGATTAATTCATGAACATTTGTGCTAATGGACATCTGCCCACACAAATGTTTGGCTTTTCACTAAGTGACAACTTATTTTATTTGCAAATAAGGTATTGGTGCCCCAATAGGGCACTCACCATCATCCAGTCAAAGAGTAGGAACAGTGCTATGTGATTTAGGCTACTAATCTTATAGAATGAGTTGTGAATAGGCAAAGATATAGTGGAATTAACAGTTGAGGAATACCATATGAGTAGAAATGTGCTCTGGCACTCCAAACAACTAAAAAAATTAGGCTGTTGTGAAAATGGGAAAAGGGCTGCATCAGATAAACTGTTTCCATAAGTAGTATAACCTGTTAGAGCTGTACTAATATAGCCTGGCTTCAGCTAGGTCTGAAACTCGATGGTTTGAAGTTTTAGAAGAGAATATAAGGAAAAAAAAGACTCTTGAAGCATATAAACAAATCAAGGAATTGAAGAATTTCTGTGAGTGGACACACACTTAGTGTTAACTTGCAGGCACTCAGGCACACTACTGAAACTCTGAACAAACTTCCCAAGATATTTATAGTTATTATTGGGTTCAGAAAGGCAGCCAAAAGCCACTGTATATTCTGCACGTTTCAGCCTCAGAAGGGAGCTGGAACTGTTAAGGAAGCAGGCTTCTGGTGGGTTCTTTTGTTTGCAAGCTTGGTGACATCTCAGAGCTATTTTCTTAGGTATTTATTTTTCAGGTAGCACTCTTTCATAATTAGCCAACAGCTTCTGGAAAGTGCTCTTTTCATCCAGTTGACAGCTAGGACATAACACAACTGTATTAAGAGTACTCCTCTTTCCCCCTGCCAGAAAATATAGCAAATATGAATCTTTGCAGCTTCTTGCCTCAATGAAGAGAGAGGAATTGAGTCAGGGGTTTCTCATTAAAGCAGTGCAAATGGCTAGTTAATTTGCCACCCTTCCCTTAGTAGGATCTCTTTTGACATGCATCATTTAAGACCTTTCCAGCAGGCCTTGGTTACCTTAAAGAGTAACATACAAGAACACCATTGCAATGATGGGAAACTGTGGTCTGCTCTGTTGATGTCTCAGCTGTGTTGTGGCTTAAATAAAACCTTGAAGACCAGTAATGCAGACAGAACAAACATTGATTTGTTCTGAGGAGGTGCAACTGCTTCAAATAGAAGCAAGCTCTACCTACTCAAATATGGTTTTCGTGGTAGTTTGTTTGTATGGCAGTACAGGCCTTGATGCTCTCTATACACAAATATCCAGAAAAAAACACCATCTGTCCCTAAGGAGCTGGATATCTCAGTTTATATACGAGACAAATCAAACCAACAGACTTACAGGAAAACAGCATTGCCCAATGTGCCAGTACAGGGGCACAGGAAACCGGGTGACTGCCTGCTCTCAGGCTTTTGATAGTCTTTACAAGAAAGGAATATTTTAAGAAAAAACTTGAAAAGTGGTATTTGTTGACAGATACAAAAACTTTCACTTCACAGTGATAAATAATTATTTGAATGCAACAGCTTAAATCTTACTTGCTCACTAGGATATAAGAAGCAAGCAACTGGTGATTGCATGCATATCTGTGGGAAAAAAAACCAAGTTGAAATCCTCTTCTGATTCAATTTGAGACTTGAGTTTGGCTATTCTGAACAAATGTGTGCTCTGTCTAAACCATGAAAAATGACCCTGTCTAGCAGAAGTTATTTTCAATGACTCAGCATCTTCAGATGAAAAAGTATCTTTTTCATCAATGCTTCATCACAGAATTTTCAGCTGTAATTCTGAGCCTAATGGTCATTCTGTAAGCACATCCAACAAATAATAGTTTTAAAGCTTACTGTTTTCAGTGACCAGCTGCCAAGGAGTAATTTTTCTTTTTCCTGAAACACATCAGATCTCTACAAATTTACATACTCAAAGGATTGCCTTATAGATACTCTAGTGCCATTTAATTGCATTCTTTATTGATTTCAGATGTTAGAAAAGGGCAGGCCTGATCAGTGCCTGGATGGGAAACTTCCAAGAAACCTGATGCAGAGCAGGTTATGGTGATCCAGTGTACAGGATTCCTACCCCATGCCTGCTTCTCAGCAAGAGCTGGTAAGTAGGACTTTCCATTTCAAGATCTTGACAGTTTGTAGTCTTTACAGCTCCTGCAGTGCTCTTTGTTATTGTAATTTCATTAAGAAATTACAGCAGGCCTAATTCTGTCTATGTTGCAGCAGTCAAACTGACTTTAGTGGAAGCAGAATGAAATTATAAACTTAACAGTTCCTGCATAACTTCATTTTGATAGATAAACTTAGCTTTTTGTTGTCAGTTATTGGATAGTGTTATGGTCCTTTTAAGTGGCTCCCCTCTTCTACCCTAGAGGTAATCGCAATTGTGTGATAGATTAAATTGTCCTTTGCTTTATACGACATATGATGTGCTTACCTCATTGTTTGAGAAGTTCTAGGCTATTATATCACTATGACTACTTGTATTGTGGACACAATATCCTCACAGTCTGCAACAGCAGTTAGCTGAGTCTCAGTTGTGATAGAAAATAAGCACAAACAGAAGCTCGGAGGAAAGCAAAGGCGTAATTACTATTCAGCCTGCCTGAATGCGTCAGCAACATTTGCAATGTTCTGTTCAATGTATTTAACAACGAAGTTGGTGAATGGTTTTGCTCATTCTCACTTCACCTCCATGAAACTGCCTTCAGGATCCACCTCTTTCATGCAGTTAAATTAAAATCCACTGATGGCTAACATTAGAGCATAACAGGCAAAACGGATGCTAGTCTAACCCAGCATGTCTGCTCTTGTGTTATGGTTCTATCCACAAGAGCTGGACAAGCAGTTTTCTCACTTCTTCCTGTTTTGCCAGCCCTCATTTTGGTGGGTGTTCTTCGTAAGCCTTTTCTTTTCCTTCCTGCCCACTACACAAGCCCAGTATTGTGTAACATGCCATGAGGAACAAGCGCAGCGCAGACTGCTCCTGCATACCGCTGCCACTCCAATTCTCATGTTCATTAAAAGCTCCTATTGACTTTAAATCAGTTCCACAGGGCTTTGTGATGGCAGAAATTTGCCCAGAGACAATTTGGCTGAATTTTGTTTTCAGACTTCAAAGAATGTTGTGCTTGTACATGTAGTTCAGACAGAATTATTGATAAAGTTGGAGTGCGATTAACAAGAAGCGCTGCTGGGGCCATGGCTGTAAAATCTGAACCTGTGATATGTCACGGAACATTGGTTTTTATATCTGACCTTTACAGTTCCTCAAATCTGTATGAATTTAAGACCAAGTCATATATGTATTTTTTGTTTTCAACTTTCTGCCTGTTTGAGGATTTCAAATTTTACGCAGAGATTCTTTTTTTTTTGATGCATCTTTTACTACAGGAACTTCAGCCTGAGGATGTTCATCACAGGGAAGAAAGATGAATCTAAGACCTTTAACGAGTGAGAACAAGCATTACCCTTGTATTTATTTTATTATTTATGATATATATATACTATCTATGCAAACCACTGCCATGTTCTGAAAAGCTGATCTTTTTGGAAGCCAAGTAAGTTTCCATGTTTGAATTTTAG
>JAVSBS010019452.1:112788-127857 GCA_033124195.1 Coracias cyanogaster
CATACAATTGACCTCAGCCCATCGCTCCAGCCTGTCCAGATCCCTCTGCAGAGCCTTCCTACCCTCAAGCAGATCGATATTTGTGCTTAATTTTGTGTCATCTGCGAATTTACTGAGGGTGCATTTGATTCCCTCATCCAGGTCATTGATTAAGATATTAAAAAGACTGGTCCTAAAACTGAGCCCTGAGGGTCCATTGGGACCTCCCCAGTTAGCCAGGAGAACCTCCCCAGTTAGCCAGTATAACTGCCTCTGGAAGCATGCCTGGGGAAGCATGACTCACTCCAGGTGGGAATTTGGTGATCTAGGTAATCTAAAGCAATGACATCTACCCTGTAGATGAGTGCTCTTCTGACTTACGCAAGCTTTGTGTGCACCATATTCAGCAGAGAATAAATTCAGGATGACAAACGTCCTTAAATAACAGTAAAGGAAATAAGCTCCCCAGCAACTACATCAAACACACTGAGCAATCATGCTGCCGGCTGCAGCAAGGATCACAATGTGAGGGAGTGTGGTATCTACCCAAACACTACATGTTGTAAGAAGTGTAAGGAGCAGTTCTTTAACTCATGTTCTGCTGTGGCTGCTGGGCTGGTGATGTGACATGGGGTAAATTCCCTGGCCATCATGGTTAGTAGTTGCCTACTCCTTCCCTGAAATCCTGGTGAGCAGGATCACATCAGAGCTGCCAGGCAGAAGAAATGGCAGAAAAAGGGTTTAGAGAGTCGAGAGATTGCAGGGCAACTTCTGCAGATGAGTTTGTGCCTTGGGGCATATGTGAAATGCAAGCAGTCAGAATTTCATGCTCATGCAAAAAGACATGCGTAAGTAGCTGTGTGAAGCTGAGCTAGCTGGCTGCCAGGTTCTATGTGCACAGACAGCAGTTTCACACAGTGCTTTTACCCAACCACACAAAGGTGTGATGTCTTCCTGGGAAAAAAATAGCCAGTCTGATATGCCCATGGTGGCTTAGAACCACCCACAGTTTTGTTTCTGTCCCTAACACTGTGCTGTCATGGTTTCAGTGTCTGGTGCCTGCCTTGTGCAATAAACCTAATTCTGCCTTGTGGCAGTGAGTCCAAGAATGAGCAAAGCAAACCCTCATAGCTTCCCCTCCCTGCACAGCAGAGCAGTCACGCCTGTGAGGGCACGCTGGAGAGTGCAGTGACAGCTTTGAAGCGGCAGGTAGAGCGGTGCTGCACACCCACATGATGGGGATACCTGAAGTCCTCAGAAAATCAGAGGACAGCCTTGCAGCTCACTATACGTTGCTTTTGGCAAGTTTGATGTGTTTTGCTGATGTGGGAAGATACAGGGGGTGGTGAGAGGTCTCAGGGATACCTCCTGAGAGAGGACTCTGGATGATCTGGCCTGAGCCAGGTGGCTGCTGGTCACTTTTTATCCTTTCTCAAGGGATTTTCCACTGCCAAGCCCAAGTTTCATGACCAGCGCATAGCTGCTGTGTGCTAAGCTACAGCAGACATAAACTGAACTGAAACAAAAATTTCAACCTGATCTAACAGGACAGGATAGGTTTAGCCATGCCTCTAATGTGTCTTATAATCTGAGTAGAAAATAATTTCATGTCAGCCAGTGAAGCTGATCATGTTTTATCAAACAAAAAAAACAGAGCCTGAAGTACCACCTAAGGGATCCTAGTTACTTGGTCAGAACAGGGCACTGAGAATGGATCCCAACAGTCCCCAGGATCTTGGTAAGACTGAAACTCTTTTGCCAGCATTGCAGATGGTATAGTTAAGACAATTAAGAATAATATTCACCAGGAAATAACAACACTCATTTTCTTTCGTCCTTTCTGTCTTCTGTCTGGGAATAAGCTGCCACCATTACAGCTATTACCTATAGGAATTTAAATTAAATGCCAAGTACAAAACTATTTCTTTCCTCACCACTGACTCACTCCAAGTACTGTGGTAAATTACCTTCAGCTTTCCTTTAGTATAATCTGTAAAGTTGACTTGTGTCCTATGATTTTATCTCCAGGCTTGAGTAGAGGCTTTGTATTTGTCTGATTGTTTTTAATTGCATTTCTGAAGACGTACAGTGTGCCTCAAGTGCCTCGAGTTGAGATAATTGTTGTGGGCATTGCAAAGACAAATTTGGTAACTCTGTGCTGAGGGAAACTGGGGGCACATGGATGTCTTTGAAAAAAGGAAGTGGGAATACCTTGGAAGAAATAGGCTCTTTGAACAGTAACATCAAGCATCAAGGCTTCTGAGGTGAAGATTGAAGACTGCACTATTTCAGTGGTGGCCATAACTGACTGACATTTTTTCTGTGGTTTTGGACAGTTTAGAAGAAATTATGTGAGCTGAATCCTTGCTGAGGTTGTAATTGATCTACTAACAGGCTTCTGTGAGGAAGCACTGTGCTGTGTCTGGAGTCTGGCATTGCAAGAGGTCACACACTCTCCTAAAAACGAGTCAGTGGGTTTACTGGCCTGCAGCTGCCAAACAGCTCTTCTCAGTTGCGCTAATTTGTTGTGGCAGGATTAGTTTACATCACCATTGCATGACAAAAAGCAAGACCGAAATCTTTATTGCCCCTTCTTCAGGGCAGTTGTGGTAAAGTCAAGTTACTCACCCACTCAAACTCCAGGAAGACAGACAAGGTTCAGGGTGCATTTGAAGAAGTTTCTCAGTTTTAATAAAGCAGCTTTGGCTTTTGAGTCTGAGCAGGGCTAAAACTGGTTTAATTAATATTTTTCTTATCTATCTACTTGAATTCCTGAAACACATCTGGAGTTGTGCTTAACACTATAAATATGATCTTAACTTAAAATAGGTAAACCCTTTGATTTAGACTGTTATGTAGCCATATAGGCTAGGAGGATTTAACAAGAATTTTAACTGTAACCAGCTTTCAGAAATTGCTAAATGAATAATTTTTCACTTAGATTATTAAATGATTTTAGCCTCTTTTCATCATGTGGTTTTCTCAAGCTTATTCATTACTTAAACAGAGCAAACACATATTTTCAAACAATACATGGGCAATACCAAAACCAGATTCTGCATAGATTGTTCAGTGATGACCTCATCAGCCACTTGTAGGAAAACATTAAGTAATGTGAATAACCTCTCTCCGTTTGCTTTCTTATCCCATACTCTTACTAGGGGGAGGTGTATATTTTGCAGAGCTACTTGCTTTCAGAAGGTTTATGTTTGATGAATTTATTTTTCCTTGAGCATTACAGAAGCACGTATTCGTTTGTGGCTCTGTATTTCTTCTGATAGAGACAATAAAAAAATCAGTGTGCACTTGAAGATGATATAAATAAGAGGTTTAAACCTGGGGAAGATAATTGCATTTCCAGGTGAATTCCATAGAAATTTTTATTTCAAGTTTCACTTCTTCCACAGTAAGGAAATTTGCCAGATATCACTTTCATCTCAGAATCTTAGTGGGAATTGTTTGAATTGGAATATGTTAAACTGTGAAGACAGAGATTGAATCTAAATTACATTGAGAGTTTGTGGGAAATTTCTGAGATGCTTAAGGTTTAAAGACTGCTGTCTAGTTGCTGTGGTCCACAAAAACAGTGAATGAAGGTACTGAATTCATTTTGAGAAATAGTAATTCTTTTAATCTCAGTGGATGAGTAATCAAGCATATGCTGTGAAATTCAACCTTACATAGACTTTCTGCTGACATTTATGTGAGTCTTCTGGAAAGTCTTCCAATGTCATGGAGAGGAACAAGGCTAATTCATGTGATATTTGGGCAGACTTTTGACCCTTTGCTCTTTATTCACTTAGTTGTAACTCTGAACCTGCTAAGGCAGCATTGCTAGGTACTGACTACCTTTATGAAAGCCAAAGGGACTGCAAAAAGAGTCAGAATCTCTTCCTTGCATCTCACATGTCAGTCACCTCTCATCAGCTCCTGGAGTGCTCAGGATGCTCAGCTGGCTATCAACATGCAGGTTTTGGTCCATGGCTTATGGATTTATTTGAGCCAAGTAGGAGAGGAGTGAATGAGAAGAAGGTAAAATACGCTAATCAGGTTCAGATAGATTGTCTTATATGTATCATGCAGATTGGCTTAATTTTCTAAACCCAGCTCCAATATTGTCCCTTTTTAAGAAAAGCTTTACAGGAACCAGGCCATGCAATTTCAGTGGAGTCATTCTGCCAGCGAGTCAGACAAGAGATGCAGAAGCTTCTGAGGATCCCAGTCTGCCAAGAGCTTGTGACATGGCAAAGATGATTTCCAACTTATTTTGCTCTGTAGTTGTGGATGATCCCAGCAACATTTTCTTCCTCACCTATTTGCTGTAGTTCTTCTCAAAGTGTATGTACACCGCCAGAGCTCCAAGCAACTGGAAGCAAACCATGAACCCATGCTGAAACAGTCTGCCTCTCAACAAAGCCTTTTGGTTGAGGTGTGGCATGTTTACCACAGCAGATCTAAGGTCAGCTAACAGCGAAAGCAAAGCTTACCTTTGTGTAATCTTATAGAAAGAGGACAAACAGGCAAGAGGGCTTTCTATTTCTGGGTGAAAGATGTTAAAGAAAACATTTACAACGTAGTTTAAGGCAACTAGCTTCACACATGTGAGCAAACAGGAGAACAGACTTCATTCTTTTGACCTTTTCAATAGTGGCTCAAGCACCAATTACAGCAGACTATGCCCATTCAAGCACCTCCATCAGACAAAATCACACTAATGCCACCTCTACAGGAGAGGAAATGGTAGGGCCTGTGCCTTTCTACCTCTGCTACAACAAATATAGAGGGCTTTGACTGTCACGTGTTCATGCAGATAAAAAACATTGTTAAATACGCACACAACCCCAAAACACTTCTCACCACAGACCACAAACTCCTTCTTCAGCACTAAGTGAAAAAGGAGCTTTAACACACAATCTCTCCACTTTCAGGCTAGCTTTTCCCCCTCTAACATCTCACCCTTGTTTTGTGTTCAGCCTTAGATTTTCAACAAAGAGTTCAGCATAAACTTCTAATGGTGTAGGACCCACCATAGACACTGCCCCGCTACTGTCCAAGCCAGCAGTGGAGTCATTGTAATTAATGACGAGTTTCCTATTTCTGGCTGTAAATGCACGAGCAGGCCTGGTCTGTGATCCAGCTGGCATACAAGGTCTATGACATGTCACTCTCTTTGAAGGCGCTTGTGAAGAACTAAGTGCAAGGGACAAGTTTCACCCTCTTGGCTTTCAGACCAGCACTAAAGGTTATGCTGCCACAGTTCCGCTTTGCTGGGTTATTCAAGTTGGTACAAAGGTAGCTTCTATCAACTGGCAGTGAGACAATCTGGACGTTTTAAAGGCCATTTATTTGAGAAATATACTAATAATTCAGAGATTTTAGTCATTTTAACCAGTTTCATTTTTCTCGTGTGACCTCCTGATCTATTTAAATGAGGATTAGCACAGTCATTCAGAAACTCCAGTTTAATGACACTAGCTCACAATTAACAGAACATCTATTTACTATGAAGATATGGGACTGCTGGATTTTTTTTTTCTGTAGAAGGTGTTGGGGCTTTGTTCAAGAAATACATACATAATCTTTGGATGAAAAAGTTGGATATTCAAATGTAAAATTTGAGTTTTTATATAAATGACAGGGCTTGGCTGAAATATCCATGTGAAGAAGAAAAAATTAAAAACCCTGTTTATTTGAAAATGAGTCTTTTGTCAAAATTTCCATTCCAGTAGTTGCAGGTGAATTTTTCTTTAGTGAAACAAATTAAATGCAGCTAGGGATGTTGCTAACATACTTTCTTAAGGTAATAAAGAAAGAGTTTATCTTTCCTCCTGAGTGAAGAAATTTCCATCTGAACATCCACCAAGAATTACTTTTAGAGAAGGGTTCTTCCTCTCTGTGAGAAGCCACCTACCACTGCTGTGTACCAACATACCAAAATGTCCACTCACAATAGACAGCAGGCACACTGGCTGCCTTTGACATTTTTCGACTGTAGACTGGCTTTCATTAATGGGCTGAAAAATGGAAGGGAGCAGTTAGTCAGAAAAGAAGCCTTGCCTCACAGCTGTGACAGTCTGCCACGACGCATCTATCGTGTCCAAGCCCCGAGTCACAATTTCTTTCCCTCCATCTGGTATAAATATTTTGTACTTTTTATATCACTGGCTCAAATGAATTTATTTAGGCTATTTAAATATTCAGGTGTTCCTTGCTTCTGATGTATTTTGAAGGAAATGGCATCTTCATCTACCTGTGTTTTTTTGATGACAAAACAAGTATTTAGTGATGGGTTTTTATGATGGCTGGAACAACATCAGCCTTGAACAAAAATTTAAGTATTTAATAACAGTTATAATCTTGTCATTCTCAGCAGCAAGAGGATTTACTGGATACCCCGCTTCCCTGTTGATGAAAATGAGAATAGCTTTAGAGTTCTCTTCCTCTGACAAAATCTAATCACCTTCACAAAAAGAATAGTGGTATTGCTCCGAGAACTTGCCTCTGTACATTTTTCTGATTTACACTGGGCTTTCAGCTTCTCCAGTCCTTGTGAGTCCAGTGGTTACCTTCAGGCTCTTAAGAAAAAGCTACTGTAGTATCAGGGGACATGAGCATGTCAGAGGAACTATTTGTAGAGAGAGGAAACATTTCGCTTGAGCTCTAATGTTGTCAGCATCTGTTTGTTTGTTCCACTCTGTTGCTGAGGTAACCTCTGAAAATAATTGATATTAGTGATACTTTTAAGTAGTGTCCTGTTGTAACACCATTTTAGTGTCTTTCCTTTCAAGGCTTATTACTGCTTAATGCATTTGCTGCCAAAATGATTCAAGAAGGAAGAAGGATAAATAGAAACTTTCTCAAGATTACTTTATTTCCATCCGAAAAACATCCATACAAAACCATGCAAGTCAGTCCTAACTACGTGGCAAATCTGTTGAGAAGCTCAGTGGAGCTTCTTACATAGGGATTTTACAGTCAGAGAATGCTATCTGTGAAAACCAGATTCTGCTCCTGAAGATCTGCTTTACTTTACTACACTTTTGCATTGCACTTTTTTCACTGCCCCAGCTAGTTAGGTTAGTTCTGTCCCTGCTCTTCTTCCCCAGCGCTGCCTGTAAGCTGCCACCTGCGGAGGGTGTTAGGAAGAGCATTCATACTTGCTCATGCTGTGACTATCTACTCAGTAGAAATGCAAAAAAAAGAAAAAAAAAAAGTCTTTTGTACTGGTAGTCAATCATCAGGGACAAGATGACAGGGAAAAACCTCCTTCTGAAATCTTTAGGAATGACACCAGTCCTAGAAATGTCTGGTCTTCTTCCCCCAAACGGATGAAGTTGTAATGCCCTGCTTGGAGGAAGGAGGGTTAAAATACAAACTGAGAAAGATAAACAGGGCATGGAGATGAGTTAGAAGAAAATAGAGAACACTCAGAGTTATTGACCTGTAATGTAACATTCACACTACCCTTTAATTCACATTAAAAAATTCACACATTAATTAATTCATATTAAAAAATTTCTTCCTTTTCTTCGTAATGTGCTTTTGCAAACCGCTTTAGAAGCAGTAAAGATACATTCTTACAGATGCAATCACATAAGCAAAGAAAACAAGAGGAAGCAGAGGCCTTTTGAGAAATGAAACTGCCCAGTATGACATCTAGTAGGAACTGGATCTTATGGAGGATAGAAAAAGGGGAGTGGAGGTATATATTTGACTCTTTTGCTGAATGCCTACTGTTTTATCCAGCAGCCATTTTAAAAATAAAGTAGGCAACAGCAGGGAACAAAAATCCCACAAGTGGCATGAAGGCATGAGGCATGAGCGCTCCTTGCTGCAACTCTCAGTGAAAGGCAGAGCTAAACGTGTGTGGTGCTGTGGTAAGAAGACAGCCCATGCACCTCTCCCACATTAAATGTTTTACAGTAAGAATGACCAAGGACAGTAAAATCCCAATACTGCACTCTACAGTATACCTGAAAAGAGGAGCAAACATGAGAGGAGAGGAAGGTATTTTTAGAACATTACTCTAATGGACCAGGACGAAGTTCTGCCTTTTGATTTTGATTTTCAGTCAATATTAGACTTAAAATACAAACTCTTATTGCATTGTTCAGTCTTCATCCTGGCTTTTTGGTTCACATTTTGCTGAGACAAAATTCAGCCCACCCATGCAAAGAACTCAAAATGAGGTTCCCTGTGTTTGCAAAATGGTTTGAAAATTCTTTCGGCTGCCAGAATGAAGCTATCCTCCGTGCTGTATGGAAGTCATTCTGCAGTCCTGACCCAGGCAAAACTTCTGCTGATTTGAATTGTATCTTCCTGGATATGGCATATAGTTCTTAAGGGTTTTTTAATGTGTATACTTTTCCTTAGCAGGATGTGAAGCACAGCTGGATAAAAAAAATAAACCATTCTGAAAGTATCATTTGTTTTCACGCTTGAAAGGGCAGCTTCAGCTAGAGTATTATTGTGCCTGTATATGCAAGCATAATCAACGTTTCTTCTGGTGACTTAGTATTACATTGCTTTTTTAAATGCTTTTTTAAATGGTTGATGAAATCATCTTAATTAGATGATTTGCTTTAGCATCTGCTGCTGTTGTCATTTTATTTTCAGTGTTTTTATTTGGTGAAAAGATTTTTCTTTTCCATCTTGCAGAACAACATAATATCTGCATGCACATATGTAATTGTAGAGCGTACACATGTATTTTTAGTACACTCTGTTCCTTCAGCTGTGCTTGGGTAACCTGGTAAGCTTCATTTTCTTGTGCCTTCATGAGCATGATGCACAGCATGGGGGGACTTTTGTAATGGGATAAAAGAACTGTGAAATCTTGCATTTGCTTCTAGAAAGATAAAAAAATAAATCTCTTTCAATACCAGCAAAGACTTTTTTGTAGGCTACAAAAATTCTTTAAAATAAACACCAAGTGGGGAATGTGACCACAGTCTACTGTAAGCATAAGGAGAATTAATGTAAGCCTTGAGTAGGTCAATATTTAGAACTTTAGAACTGCTTCCTGTTATTCTCCTGGCTTATTTTCAACCATCTTTAGACTCAGTCAGCTGCTGAGATGTTTCCTTTGTGTGAGACACTAGGTTTCCGTGAAGAGCTTCTCACCGTCCAGCAGCATTCATTAGAAACAAATTTACCGAATCACAGAATGTTAGGGGTTGGAAGGGACCTCGAAAGATCATCAAGTCCAACCCCTCTACCAGAGCAGGATCACCTAGACTAGGTCACACAGGAACGCATCCAGACAGGTCTTGAATGTGTCCAGAGAAGGAGACTCCACAATCTCTGTGGGCAGCTTGTTCCAGTGCTTTGTCACTCTCACACTGAGAAAGTTTTTCCTTATGTTTACATGGAACTTCCTATGCTGAACAGCAGAGGAGCAGATAGGCTGGAAGGCAGGAGGCTGAGACTATTTTGTAAGCTCAGGAAGAGCTAACCACTTTCTTCTGGGTGTAAACCGAAAATGTGTGAACAAATCTATCACATATATACTCTAACAAGGATCTGGATTTCACTTTCTTTATAGTAAGAAGTGTTTGCTTCACTCCTCACCACATTCTAGGTCAATAAATTAATCAAAAACATAACATCTTACTGTATCCTGACTTGCAGAGACTGTACAAAAGCAAGGGGGGAAAAACTACATGCTAGCATATGTATCATTCCATTTCATTATTAGAGAACTGTGGATGCCACTTCTTTAAGAAAGAGAACTTTGTGTTTACTTTTGTAAATTAAAGTCTGCAGAGTATAAATTGTGTAGACTGTAACAGTGGGAACTCTTCCACTGGCTTCCTTTCAAATGTTAAACTAGATCATAGAATCATAGAATCATTTAGGTTGGAAAAGACCTTTAAGATCATCGAGTCCAACCATTAAATGATGTATGGAGTCAGATGATGTATGGATTCACTGGCAGATGTGAAAGGTAATCCTTTTAAGGGCAAAAGTTCCTCCCTGATTTCAATGGCACTGGAGTCTGACTGTTGATAAAATGCTGGCTTCAGTAGTTACAGAACTACACTGGAAGACTGGTTGTGCTCAGACAGAAATGGTATGAAAACAAATCAACTCAATCCCAAACAAAATCTTTTAAACACACTGAGGCCAAGGGCTGAGCTATTACCTAAATGGAAAATGCTGCTTCTCACATGCTGCTGCTGTTTTCAAGTGAATGTGGCAGTTCGCTTCAGGTGAAGTGTCCTGTGCAAGCCTTGTACCAGATAATATCTCCTGTAGGGCTCTGCCATGGTGGTGGGAGGAGAGTGAGCTGCTCCCATGGTCTGACCAGATGTAGGTGTATGAGATACTCCAGGAGAAGGCAGCAGCACTCTGGACATCTTCAGAGGCACAAGTGCCTACTAAGAACTTACTGGGGAGAAAAACAAGGACTTGTGGACTTGAGTCCTGTGGACTTGAGTTATAAGTGGGGTGGTAGAGTTACAGGAGCCCAATTCCTACCTTTGATTAAAGACGCTTCAGTTCCTTGTAGCTTTCACTGATTTGGAGAGAACTAGTCAACACACTTAAGGGCAGACCTGCCATTCAGAGGGGTGCAGAATGATGAAAGATCCAACAGCAATTTTGTGAAGTTGAAGGAAATGCAAAGTCCTGTGCTAGAAGAGGATGAGCCCCTTGCAGTGATTAGGCTGGGGACTGCCTAGCTAGGGTGGACTCTGTGGAAAAGCTCCTGTGAACCGCAACTTTTATTTGCAATATATGCTTTAAGTAGTGGAGGATAAAATTCAGCCCTTAGGAAAAATGCCTGCTCAGGAACATAGTGCAATCATTTCACCTAGTACTGACCACTGCACAGATACCACTGTACAGATAAATAAGTATGGTCCTAGTTCTACTATTTCAATAAAAAGATAATCCCATTTTTCCTTTGGGGAGTACAGAGCTTTACTCTGTTTTCAGGGAGAGTTCAGACTTCCTGAAAGGAACGTTCACATTGTTTGTACCAGACAGTCTAGAAAACAGCTCAGCTATGTATGTCATCCCTTCCCCCTCCGATTTTTCAAGGCAGCTCAGTACCTGTTTTCATCTTATCTGCATACAGTAGCAACATGCAACAATATTTAGTAACTATGCACTAAACAAAACAAGTTTACAAGCCAAAAACATTGGTTACAGTGATAGATGGGGGTTTGGGTGGAGTTCAGTTGGTGTGTTATTGCCTATGGATCACACGCCTTGTAGATGAGTGTAGCACTGAGTATATGACACTAATTTCCACTGAAGACTAGAGCTCTGGATGGTTGCTGTAGACATTGCCATTTTATCATTAAAGAAGCTGGCCCTATCACTGACTTACTTATGAGCAGTGTGGGGATCAGCACAGACTGCGAAAGTCTTTTCAAGACCTTAAACACTTTCGTGTTACTAATACTAAACATGCACTTGGGAAATTTGTCCCTGCTGAGCTCTGTGCTGCTCTGAATGTTTCTAGCTGCTGAACAAAATACAACAGATCTATGTAAGCAGCAGAGCCCGGAGACACTGGACAAACAGATTGAAAGAATCTGTCTTTTTTATCACCATTTGTTCCTGCTTTTGAAAACATGCTCAGTTTCTCCAGGACACCTGACACAATGCCCTGTCTGTCCCTCTCGCAGGAAAATAGTGAGGTCCTGAACATCCACTCACAGAAACATCACAGATCTCAGTCATCCTTACTGACTAGAGATCACCACCCTGATTGCCACTGCCAGCTGGCCGATGTGAAAACTTCAGCCTAAACGTCCACATTGGGAGTCAGTAAAGAAGGAAAATGAGAGAACAGGACATGGTATGTTTTGCTGTACGTAACCCCCACCTCAATGGAAAAAAAACAGAGGTGGGTGTCTATCCACTGGGAGAGATGGAAGAGGACAGCGAAGAGGCTTTGTGCAGCACATAGAGCTCCCCAGCACACTTCCTTTTGTATTACATGTACATTCATCCTACCCTTCTGCAGAGTCACAGGGTTCTGGGCTTTAAATTGGCGGGTTTGAGGTTTGTTGCTTTTTTTAGAAAACTAAATAGGTGCAGAAATGTGGCTCTTTTTACAGAAGGACTAGTTCAAATTCTTGAAACATTAAAAATATTACATAATTACTGAAAGGTTTCACAGATGAGAAACAAACTTGAGGCTTAAAGCAAAGTATGTTCTCTTCAATCTCAGTTTGCTGAAGCAAAATGTGACTCCAAGCCTAACCTAAGGATTTAAAGATTCAGGTGGTGATTGATAGATCACCAAGCTTGAAACTACGGTGAATCTTTATGAAAAGAAAAGGTATTAATTACTTAAGTGGAGAAGAGATCTTGTGAGACAAGAGAAAAGATCCATGGAGTTCAAGCAGGCTGTGAGATAGTAACAGCAAATTAATTTGACCAGAATGCCTAAGGGCATTTTATATTTTAGATTAATATTCTTAATGGAGCAGCTACCTGTATGCTTCTCTATCAATACACAGTGCTCTGAGCAGTACTTCTGTACAAGGGAAAATCACTTCTGTAATGAACAGTTCTATTCCTTTATAACCGTGTGACTGAGCTCTGTAACACTTGTCACTCAGCTTTGTGTACAGCCTGTGTACAGGTATGGTATAGTCTATTTTCACAGTCCTTTGCAAGTGAGCGTCATCTCACTGACACTGGTTTCTTCACACCCTTTCATGTAAAGCCTTTCTTGGTCCCTGGAGCTGTTACTGAATTGTGGTGCATTATATGCACCTTAAACTACCAGGGAGCCACAGGCACAATATATTAATTAGCTCCCAACATTAGACAAAGAGAAGGTTATCTGGTTTGGTAAATTCCTTTATGTCAAAAACACAATGCTATGCTAGTAAAACAAGCTGATCACAACATAACATGAATCTTAATGCGTTTTGTATTCTGGCATTTTTATTGATTATTTCAGAAGTTTTTCTATCTGGTCTTCTTTTTCAGCCCAAAGACATCTAGAGTGAACTCTTAAGATAAGTAAAATATCTAGTACACAAAGCCAATAACAGTCTTTGAAGCAATAAAATTATTGTATTATACATTATAGTCATTTCCTTAGCAAACATTTTGACACCTAAGTGTTAGGACCAGTAGTGTGTCATGGTGGGTTTAAACTGGCATGTTAATCCTTAGCTTTCCAGTCTTCACCATGTAACCTCTCTCTAAACAGTCTGAATTCCTCCCAGTTTTACCAATGTGTGCTGAAGAAAATTAAAGCTGTGATTTAACTTTTAAGCATTAGAAGTCAAAATAGAAAAACTTGTTTCTAACATGAAGGTGGAGGAAAGGTCAGGAGAGAAGTCAGATGGCTGATGTGGTTTGACAGTTTGAGCAGGTAGAGGGAGAGGGAAACTACCAGACTCAAAATTTTAAAAGAATTAGTAGGAGGTGAGACTGAAATATGACTTCAAACAATAAGTGAGTGCCTGTCTGGGATGTAGTGTCTTCTCATTTCTTAGTGACAGCAACGGACAGAGAAGTCTCTCTGAAAAGTCTGAAGAAAGCAGCAAGCACTTACTGGAGCTGGCAATCTGCCTCTGCTTTTCTGAAACGTCAGCCCCATGCTCAGTAGGAGAAAAGTAATGAGTGTAAAATGTACTGCTGCAAGTGTCACAAAGTAAGAAGACTTTAAGTTGAAGATAACACAATCTACAGATGTAGATAGACATTGAACTAGACCAAAACCATGCCACGCGTAAGACTTCCAAACATAAAATCTGCCAATCATGATGCAAAAGAGAACACAAGGAAAGTATCAGCATTACTTGTGCCAGAACCTCTAGTGGCTAAGGGTAACGAGAAAATTATTTTGGGTATCGCGATGGAGAAACATTTGCCAGTGAAAGAAGACTGAAAACCCTTATTTTCCTGAATATTTCAATGTTTATTGCTCATGGTCTTTGTTTTGACAGCTTGCTACAGGTGGCAAGCTGTCCTGGTTTCATCTTTGTGATCAAAAACCTGTACTCAACAATAAGCACAGACCTGTCAGCATCATGCACTTTCTCCCCCCTGGCTCCACCAGCATTTTTCATTTTGCAGAGAATCTATAGCTCTTCCTTTCTAAAGCCTTTTAGGAAAGACAAGAGAAGTTCGGTAGCTAGGTGAAGATCTTGACTTGCCCAAGGCAGAAGAAAGGTTAGGTAGTGTTTCTGCCACTTCAGAAATGAGATAGTTATCTGTCTATAGCCTAGCCATACTTCCTGTAAGGTGGCTGATAAAAGCCTCCTGCAAAGGCTTTCATGTCTAAACCAGGTTACTAATCTTGCAAATTATCAGAAGCCCAACCCATGAAACTCAAAGGATGATGAACAGGCCAATCACATGTCCAATCACATAAGGAATAAACTGATATGGGGGGACTGATGAGTAGGATTACCCCTACATGTGTTTGGCACTATAAAGAAAAAATAGATTTATGGTGGTAGGTTCGTATGGAAAAGGTGCCTTCTCACAGGAGAATCTGATACTGGCTTGCTGTACTGGATGGACTACAGCATCACCTGCATGTACTACAAACACCATAATACTAGTCCTGCTGCTGAGGTACCACAGAGGATCACATGCTCAGCTCATGAAGCTCTGAAAGGCCTGTGGATGGGTTCTTACCAGCTACTAAGTTGGTACTGCTAACTACTAACAACCACTTATTTTTAATTAATTCTTCAAACTTCAATTCTTCAAACTTCAATTCTTCATGTTATATTTGACATCTTAAATAAAAATCTGAAACATTCAAGAGCTTCCTTAGGAGAAAATTTTTGGCCTGAATGTGCTTTCCCAGTGCCAGTAACACAGTTCTAGAACACAGGGCACAGGTTCAGCCAGTCAGAAATAGCTGGCCTAAATGTTGCAATTTCTACGAATTTCCTCTCTTTTTTTTTACATCTGAATGTGATTGATACACCTCCAAGCACTGACTACACAACTGTCGCGGTCCGGGCGCCAGCGTCCATACCGCCTCCCAAAAGGGAAGAGGATCGAGGGCAAGGCGAGATACTAACCCAACAAGCTCGTAGGCAACCATGGAGATTGATGAGTATTTAACAAGTTTATTACCAAATATATTCTAACAAAACC
>JAVSBS010019452.1:127957-153876 GCA_033124195.1 Coracias cyanogaster
CCTGATGATTCATGGGAGTCGTAGTTTAAGCTGACTTAAAAAGACATTTTAAAAATGGTGGGTCCGTTTGCCACAACAACCTTATGTCAAGAGGTGAGTCAACTGAGAAAATGCAATGCAAAAAAACCTCAAATACATTATTTTTTCTTACAACATCCCCCTATATTTATAAACCTAGTGCAAGAAATTCCTGTATAGCTGAATGGAGGTTGTGCTAAAAATCCTCCACACAAGTGCAATGCTGCCAGGAGTCCCCTGGCATTTTACATGGAATTTAGCAATCTGTTTCAGCTGCACAGGGAAAGTCTTTCCAAAATGAGAAGTTTACCAAGTGGGAGAAACATGGTACAAAGACAAGTCCCTGCATATGCAACACCCTAAATTATTTTATTAGATATTTGGCTCATTAGTCTGACTAGTTCATACTCCACCAAATATGTGGTTAGAATTTTTGGTTAGAGTTCTTTACTATGAGTTTTGCAGGCCAGTATTTGCTGTTAGTACCCACAGAAGGCAAAATGAAAGCTTTCTCGGAACTAAAAACATTCCCCGTTTTGCAGGGAAATATGTTGCTGCTTCTTTCTAAGTCATCTCACATATTTAACACTTTAATTATATATGGGGAATATAAACAGATGAAAATCTATGTAACTGAGAAGATGGTGGTACTGTCACTGCTAACAGGTAAAAAGAAAAGCTCACTGCTTTTCTCAAAAACTCAAAGTTTTTCCTGCTGATGCTGCTTTCCACAGTAACAGGAGTAGGATAAGAAATTAGGTGTGTAGTAGGATAATGTCCCAGATCTGATTGAGAGAAGTACCTTAAAAAATCTAAGTAATTTTGTAATAACTCAGAATCATTGTCTTGAGTAGAATATGAGACAATGTATATGAAAAGTTCATGCAGATAATTCAGAGATTAAGAAAAGGGTGATAAGACAAACATTTATTAAATAAATAGTTTAACAAGAGTAGGGGAAATAAAACTATTCTTTCAGTTTCTCAAGGAAAAGATGAAGGAAAGAGCTGGGATAAGACAAGCAAGGGAGAAACTCAGAAAAAATAGAAAAACTTTCAAGAACCAATGATAAGGTAAAAGTAAAGCTTCTACAAGAAACAAGCAGAGTAAATAATTATGGGAGAGAGTCAAGACAGAAGGTACGTCTTATCAATGATTTTGCCAGGACTTCTGAGAAAAGTAGATAAAATTACAAAATGAGAGAGAATAAAAGTAACAGTTAAAGAATAAATTAAAAAAATAATGTTAGAGTGGCTGAAAGGCTATCCTCTTACCACATCCTAACTGTCCTTAGGATAGAGAGGGAGCTGTCAGACTGCAAATCATGAGTTTGTCACAAATATTTCAGCACATTTGCATCATGCAACTTTGGGAGCAAATGTAAACAATGAAGTCTTTAAATAAACAGCATGAGAAACACTGTTTTCCATGTATTTGGAAGTAATTTTCAGTTCCACTCATAGAAATGTCTAAACACAGATTGTCTATAGTTATCCTTTTTGAAAACATGACATTCAGGCTTTCAAACTAACAAAGCAATGTTAACTCCTAGAATTCTGTTCTTGCTTTGGTTTGAAAAATAACCAAAGGACCATATAACCATGACAACGCTGACTACTGTGCTAACCAAAGACCAAAATAACTTGCAGTTCCATGTCATCGACCATTTTCTGACCAAGTGGTTAATGAGGTTCCTGCCATTAACACATCTGCATGCACACCAGGCTGGCTGTGCTTATTCACCTGGTTGTGAACTCTCTTCTCTAAAGCAGACCTGTGAAATTATCAGGTTATAGCGAGTCACTTCCTTAATCAGCATTTGAAAAGCAACTTCTCCGTAAACTTAGTCCAGAATGGCCACATGAACTCTGCTTGGGAAATTGGAACTTGCCCTGCTGAAGGATTTGCAAAATGAGAATGTAGCCTGGGGTTCCTGAAAGGGCTGAGTCTCTGCCTTTCAGTTCTTGTGGTTTGTGTACGCAACAGGGGCTCTAGGTTCAAGTCTCAGATCTCCCACAGACTTGGAAGATTTCCTGCAAAGCATTTATTTGCTTAGTCGGATTTCTTGCTAAGGGAGTGTTTGGTAATTATGGAATCCTAAGTACTGCATGATGTAAATCATCCACAATTTTAAAAGATCACAGTGTACATTTATGAGTTTCTGTGGTGGTTATCTGCAGACCCAGCAGCATCACAATACATTTCAAAAACAAGCTAAGCTTGTGACAATAAAGGCAACACCCTTTTGCTACAACAGAAGATTGTTGTTGTTTTTTCTAGTTTAAGAGGAAATACTGTCTACAGGAGAGGAGCCTAACTTCCAGGATCTTTGCTTCCAGACATTTCACATAAGCAAATCTCCAGCCATTCTCCCTTAAAAAAAAAAAATTCTCATTACATTTGCTTGCATCTACAATAAATGACTTGGCTTAAGTACTTTTTTCCTTTCTTGACAGAGAGTCTCAGCATGAAGGATGACAAATCATCTCAAATAATACTTAATCTTTAGAAATTATTTACAACAAGTCAATGCCCTCAAGAATAAAAGAAAGCATTTAATGTGACAGACCATGATGTAGGGGAAGCAATAAAAGGGAAACGCAGCTTGAACAGTTATATTGCTGGGTAACTTAGATCTCCCTGCTGAAGGCAGCAGAGTTGCAGTTACTGAACAGCTAATCTGTTCTACTGTTTTTTAATCAGATGTTGGCATTATCTGCCACTAATTGCTTTTTCATTTCCATTTGTAATTATTCCATTGCATGTTTGTGGTGAGAAGCTGAAAATGAAGCAGATCACCAAGAAAGAATTAATTGTTAATGAATAATCATCAGTAGGAAGCCAATTTCATTATCTTCAAAGAGGTAGCCAGAGATTACTGACTGGGGTTCTCCTACTTTCAGTGCGTGACTGTAAAGTAATCACAAACAATCACAGCCTCCAACTTCATCAATTATTTTCTATTACGTGAATTGATACCCGGTTTTGTTTTGTTGTTTAATGTTAATGGTAGCATTCAAGCTGAAGAGTGCTAATTGGAAGGTGTTATATTCAGTGGGCTTCAGCCCTAATTATTAGAGCATCTTTTTCATTAGCCTGTAATTCTAGGAAGGATACATGGTGGTAGTTACTAAATTCACTATCTTTATCAATAAATTTTAGACAGTCACTTAAAATAGAACAATACATGCAAAGCTACTTTCTCCACAATGCATAGCAGCAGGTCTGTCTTTTAAACATGCCATCATTAAATGTTAATTGACAAATTCTCCTTAAATCAACATGTCAAAGAAAAAGAAAAAAAAAAGGCTGCTTGGGATTTGAGCAATGGGTGTAATACTGTCAAGGTCTGAAATAAATCAAAGAGAGTGAAATCTTTTTATATACTAAGCAGAAGTTTTTTTCAAAATCCCGTCTGCCTCATCATTATTGCATAGATTGATGGTCCAGTGACAATTAGAATCATAGAATCACAGAATCATTTAGGTTGGAAAAGACCTCTAGGATCATCTAGTCCAACCTTCTTCGAACATCACCCTAACCCCTAGACCATGTCTCAAAGCACCACACCTACCCAGTTTTTTTTAACGCCACCAGGGATGATAACTCTGCCACTTCCCTGGGCAGCCTGTTCCAATGGCTAACCACTCTTTCAGTAAAGAACTTCTTCCTGATATCCAGTCTAAACCTTCCCTGGTTCAACTTGAGGCCATGACCACTTGTCCTTTCAGCTTTCCATTCTGCCTTGTTACTGACTTTTTGTTCAGCCTTCTGTGATACCAAAAGCAACTGTAAAGAATGGTTCTCCTAATGTTTTTAGATTAACTCAGTATTACAGTTTTATAATTTTTATTGAACCGCTATAAAAGAAATAGGGCCAACTGTGGCATAGATTCAATCTCTCTGTACTACTTCACTCATTGAAGCCTCTAGTCTTCTCTATGTGTGGATATCTGATAGCCATGGAAATACTGCCTGTAGTTTTTCCAGCTTCGTAACCCTGCATGTGAAACTCCTGAACTTTCACCAAGGGAACCATTGTCACCTGTTAGTTCTCTTCTGAACTGAGTTAGGACAAGCCAGCTTTTAGACAGCATTTCATTTTTCCCTGGAGCAGGGGACATACAGCCACCCCACCACCTGCATCTGAAGGAACCAGTACAACACAAATACTACTCTAAAGTAGTTTTGTGCCTGAATCCTTCAACTGGGAAGGATGACAATATATTAATGTTCTGGAAACCTAAAGAAATGCCACTAAGGAAGATGAGCCCTTTATGAATTCCAGGTTTTCTGCAAAAAAAAAGAATGGAACTTTACAGCAATGTTTCACTCTCCTAACAGGCTGTATCTCAGAGACAACACCAGGCATGGGCAGTCATAAATGGTTTCTGAAAGCCATTATAATTCATATAAAAGTTTCACCTTTGCTGAGAAGTATCATTTGGCTTAAATGGGGTTTACTTATCCAATGTGACCAACAATATAGGATACCAGAAACGTTCATTCAGCTACATGCAATTTCTTTTAAAATGCAGATGACAGTCACATAAAACCCCACAAAGCACTGCAAAGCAGTTACAGTAATCTGGTATCAATCATATAACCAACCTGTGTCACCTCCGTAAAGCAGCAGTATGTTCCTTTCTCTTATTCAGTGTGTTGTGACAGAGCTTGGATCACTAAAGTCATTTTCAGTCAAAAGCAGCAAAAGTAATTTTCTCATTAAGGCAAGATATTTTGCTCATCTATCACGACAAAGTATGATGTGCTGATGTCACTGCTGCCACAAAATATTCTTCAAATTGTGCAATGTCTGCACTCAGAGTAGGGTGGCTTCTGCTATATTTCTTTTTTTGACAGAGAATCTGATGATCTATTAAATAAATATTAATCCCTTGCTGCCTTCAAAGCTGTCTCTGCCATATTAGGATTTTAAATATCTTCATTAATTGCTTAACTACCTTTTCCTAAATTCCCCATGGGGTCCTTTGATACTAGTCGCTCTAATGTGTTACCATGTGATTCATGGCTTCACTCTGCTCTAACACAGAGTGCATTTTTAGCCAATTTTGTTTTACAGATGTCTTTGACAAAATGAAAATTCAACATTTCCAGACTAATTTTAAATACAGTCCAATATTTCAGTCGCTCTGCTACAATAACTAGTAGATCATTGCCTTGTATTTGTTTTCCAGTTGCTGCGTGTCACCAAGTTGAGAAGATTGACCAATAGACAGTCACAATACACAACTTTTATGTATGTTAAGAGTGTGATGATATTCTGTACGTGGAAAAGCTCTCAAACTTAATATAGCCACATGCTCAGGAGAAACAGAGGTGGAATGTGAGAAAGTAAACTAGCAACCATGAAAAAACAGCTGTATTTTCTGATTTTATGGAATGATCACTCCTGCAATGTAAGAGGAGAAACTTATTTTCAGTCAATTTTGGAAGCTGCAAACATTTACAAGTACCAAAATGTTATGTTTATGTATTTATGCATTCATATTTTTGATGCAATGGTCTGATACACTGTCCGTTCACACATCCTCCAAAGCTGAATTTGCCCACCTCCTCCAATCTCTAGTAGAGACCAAGTCCACACATATTTTCACATAGGATACTTCATGTTGGAAGGACCACAGCATTTTATGACCTGAGGTTACATTACTTATTTTGTCATTGTCTCTTCTGTTTAATCATCTTGTTTAGAGGGAATAAAAGATCTGATGAAGCATCTCCTGGACCCCCTAATTAGAGAGTTGGGTTCAGTGATGAGAATACTGATCTAATTAGCTATGCATATTATTTTGTAATTGGCCAGGATGAACTGATCCTCAGGAATATTTTAAACTTTCTTTGCTGTGTCTTATTCTGTGATATTTTTGTCATGCTACAAACTCTGAAGACAATGTAAGAAATAGAACTTGATTTTTTTCTAAGAAGCAGAAGTTGAGTAAGTGTTAGTCTGTTGTGGGGCCTTCTGTAAAGTTCCCAGCTTTTGTTTCTGACCTTTCTTGCATTAAAGGAGTCATTTTAATTTGTATTGCTACTAGCTGGCTGTCACACTTAGCCTGATGTATCATAGACTCAGATAATACCACAGGCTTGGGTTTCCCTTGTGCTTAGCCTAAATGGAAGCTTATATGAGAACACTTTGACTATAGCACACTTTGAAATGAAGGTGATACCTTTATACTAACAAAAGTGTTTTTGAGAAAGCAACATATTGAGGATACAGTGGGAGATAATCAGAATGCCATCTATTTGTTACAAAGATTCATAGCCAAAAGGTCCTTGAGACTGGCTGTTGTTTCCAGCAAGGAAATGCTGGTCACAAGATAAAGAATCCAGAGGTAGGTCCATAGTCCAACTCTAACTAGAATTTTTGTTTTAAGAAAAGGAAACCTTTCTTTTGGATCTGGCTCTCCACCAAATTGTGTTACTACTTTGTCATAAACAGACTGGATTATTGGAGTGAGCCCCTACATAGCAATACACCTAACTATTAATCTCAAAATTTCAGGAAGCAGAACAGAGCATAAAGTTGCCTGCCTAGCTGGCTTATTTTTTGTTACTGACATTTTTACAGCTACTCAGAAAAATGCATGAGTTTCCATTTTATTTCTGGAAATTAAAATAACTTATTAGTATAGATCACTAAACACTGTAGAGTTTATGTCCTGTTTCCAAGTGAAATTAAGTAGGGTACTTGAATGGTGGGCCTCCAATTTATACATCTTCTAGAAGACCCTGTAAATTTGTAACGTGATTCAATTTTTAGAGAAATTGTAGCTGGCTCCTTCATGTATGTATTAGAAGGAAGGAAAGTTTTCAAATTTGGTGCATGATGTAGAAGAGGGATCTGTAGTCTGCCTGTAGAATTCATCACAGAAAACTGATTAGATCAATCGACTTGAAAAAATTGTGGAGCTGGAACACAAAGCGTATTTAACTTTGCTGTTACCACCAAACAAAGGAAAAGTCCTTCCCTAAAACAATAAACAGAGGGGAATAAGGTTTCCATTGGAGTTATTCAGGTTTCCAACAGCAGAGAAAGATGTAGTGATAGGACAAAGGGTAGTAGGTTCAAACTAGAAGAGGGTAGATTTAGATTAGAAATTAGGAAGAAGTGCTTCACTGTGAGGGTGGTGAGACACTGAAACAGGTTGCCCAGGATGCTTCATCATTGGACGTGTTCAAGGCCAGGCTGGATGGGGCCTTGTGTAACCTGGTCTAGTAAGAGCTGTCCCTGCCATGGCAGAGGGGATGGAACTAGATAATCTTTAAGGTCCCTTCCAACCCAAACCATTCTATGATTCTCTGTTCTCTCCATCTCTTACTACAAAGGGGAATTTATGACACCTTCAGTATTTCATCTTATTGTCTATTTAGCTATAATATAAATGTGAACTATTAAACCCATACATAGTTAGAGGCCTCTTGGATTATTTCATTGTGGGTCCTGTTCTAAAACCCCAGTTACTTTTGAATTGAAGGAGAGAATTAGACACTTAAAGTCAAGCAAAACTGTTCATTATTTATGTGGTACATTATGAAAACCAATACCAACCAGTATGCAATTTTTTATCAAGACTGTATAATCTCTGCTTTCCTTGGCTGGTTTCTTCACAGTACAATCAAAATGGCACTAGAACCAACACAGAGAATTTTCAGGTTTATTCTGGCGTACCCCAGCTCATAGATTGACACGATGGACTGTGACAGCTCCTTCAGAGGCATTCCAGTCCATCATGTCCTGTGTGGCTGCTGTTTATGTACACAAGTCTGTGCACTAAAACTCCTTATGAAATATTTATCCCCAGAAAGGTAATGTGCATTATCAGTAACTTTCCCAAACACAAATAAGTTAGTCATTTGCCATTTCCCCTCAAAGCACTAAGTGTGCATCACAGATTAATGTCTTCAAATCTTTAGGTAAAAAAAAAAAAAAGACAGCAGGAAAAAATATTTATAATTTATAACTCCCTGAATAAACTAGGTGAAAATTGCATGCCTTTCGAACGCTCTTTAAAAAGGCCAAACAACCAGCTGCAAAGTTTAATTTATAATTGGAAGCAGTGACACACTATACCCTACAGCAGCATCAAGAGTACTTTTCTAATACAGTCACCTGAATACAGTATAATTTCATTTGGCAATGAAGTCCTTGTACCAGTCACTCCTGAAACACACTCAATTCAATAATACAAAATACACAGTCATATTTTTGCATTTATTTATAGGCTTTCTTTTTTATTCCAAAACAAAATTTCAACATAGCATACATAATTCTGTCTGGTTTTAGGGGGTTTTCATTAAACTACAAGTGAATTGCCCTTCTGGCTGAAAATCTGTTTTCTTTTCCATTCCCATCTCTCTTATGTGCTACATTCCCTCTTAAATTCCACATGGATTCTATAGATTTTATTTAAGCAGGGCCAAGTTGTATGAACAGATCTGCCCTAGAGAAGTTTGCCTCTTTTAGCATGCAACCCACCACTAATGCTTCTTTTTCATTTAGGTTTTCAATTTGGATGAATTCCAAATTACCATTTATTCCAACAGAAATGCAACTAATTACACAAAGCATCTCAATAAAGAATAGGAACAAGATTAAAAGCCCTCCTCCTTCTGGTGTTTCACTGCGTGGAATTTATAAACTGCAGAAAGGTGCTTTAACTTCAGTTGTAGTTTAGCCTCTTAAACAGTCTTTTATCCAGTATTTTAGTACTAACCAAATAGAATGGTATTCAGTTTGAAGGCGAAATGCAGTCACCTTCAATGCATTTATTACACAGGGTTTGTTTCTCATGTTTTGAGAAAACAAAAAAAAACAACGAAGCTTTTCACACAGGTCATGTTCAGAGCTTTTATTCTGCCCTGGATAATATCCTGCCCTGAGAAAGAGATTTCTGTCTTCAAGAGCTTTGCACACTATGGAGAGATAAACTGTAACTGGGAGAAAGAGCAACAACAAATATTTTACAGGTCAGCTTGATTCACTGCAATCAAAACACAAATTTGTACAGCCTCTAGGAGCACCGTCCAGTTGGGTAAGATAGGTTTCAAACAAGCTCTTAATGGTTACACAGGTGTAACAGCCCCAGAAAGAAGAATGGGGCTGGAAATGGTCGAATTAGACAAGAATTATCAGAGATGGAGAGAGTAGGGAAAGAAGGTACATTTAAGGAAGGTAAGTATTAAGTGAGTGGTAATAACAGTAGCACTGATACCACTAGAGATGTGGAGATGGTGACTGAAGTCCCAAAAGAAAATCACACTCAGCAAGTGGGCAAGTCTGATGACAAGTTTTAGACTTGAAATTGCCCCAAAGAATGTGTGTACTGGAAAGGCCAAAGAATAGATGTTTCCCATGTAAGCACTGCCCACAGTCGAGCCTATTTACTTACAGATCAGTGCTGGCAACAACAGATTGCGAGAGTACACAGTAAAGGGCTTTTTCCTTCCACCACCTCCTCTGCAGTACAAGGAAGCTCTAGCAGGACCTAGTTTAAACAGCCACTGAACAGCACAGCAGATCACTTACACAATGCTGAAGAGTCACAACTCAATCCCTGCATGAGGAATCTCTCCTATACCTGTGATGTGACCTGTTGAACAAAATACGTTATCAGTGGTGGAGCAAACAGAAAAAAAAATGGGTACAGAACTAAATGAGAGAGCTGGAACTCAATGGGAACTTGTGGGACTACGGGAGAAAGTTAAAGCTAGAGGTTAACCCGAAGTAAGGATGCTCTTTAAATCAAGCAATACCTTGCTCTGAGGTACTCTTATAAGTTTGTAAATTTTCCATTGACTTGGACGCTATTTGTGAATGGGAGTTACAGAAATTCACAGAATAGCACAGGAGAATTATCCAGCCACCCAGCAGGACCATTGCTGCTGCTAGTCCTCCTCCTGGATTCAGTGTCTGCATGTCCTCTCCCAAAAGCACAGCACACTGTTTTTTCCCTTGTCAATTATTCAGTTCATGGTTATATGCAGCTTGGTCAAATATAGCATCTCCTGGTGCTACAGCAAGTTAGCATGTAGGAATGATTAAGGGGTCAAAAACCGGATGTTGCCAGGATTGCTTGCTTCATCCTGTGTTTAATTTTCAAAGGGATTACCATGGGAAATGAATAACTATACAAAGAGATTTCCAGATCTCACTGATGGATCTAGTGAGATTGAACTGTGCCTTATACATATACACACACAACCCTCCCCCCAGTAAGATTCATTGTGCTTTCTGGTATACATGCACTTCATAGCAACAAGCATCTGAAATGCCTAAGAGCTTAGGAGTACACAGAGAAAAACAGTTATTTTAGTCAATCTGTTGCTTTTAAACCTTTGAAAGTTTCATTTACATCGCCAATACATAAGAGTAAGACAGTGCTAAATACAATTTGACTCTGCTAGGGGAATTTGTCCTTTGCTCTCAGCACAAATGAAAGGCTAGCACAAACCAGTGAAAAGAGTCTCCTTATCTATAGAAGGTAATAATTATTTATAGCTTTCCTTCACAAGCATCACTTCCTCAAATTTAGGCTGCTGCCTGCTAGTAAACAGCTATTTATGCAACCAGTTCACAGTACTTTCTGGTCCTACACTCTTGACTGGTCTTTGCAGTTCTGTTAAAGATAGGATGACTAGGAAATCCCACGATCTAGCAACATAAAGGTCAATAGCTGGGAGTTCAACACTGTGGAAATATGCCAGAGGCTACGGCCAAATGGTCAACTCATTGTAGAGCCTCGGCTGTAACCTTTCAGTTCCCTCTCCCCAGCAGCTTGAAGAAAGCATGGCCTTTGTTTCCACAACAGTTTTCTTGAAACCTCAGTGTCCCAACTCTCCCCACCTATGGCGTTATCACAGTTAGATACTACTGTTAGAGCTACTAATAACAATGTTACATAATTTTCAAAAGTGGGGCAGGCTTTTTTATAGCTTAGGCTACGCCTATATGTACTAAATGATGACCTGGACATTCAGTGCTAACACAGTTCTCAGTAGTCTCACTGACGTACTGGAGTAGGTGCAGAAAAGGACAACAAAGCTGGTGAGGGATCTGGAGAATATACTGTATGAGGAGCGCCTGAGGGAACTGGGATTGTTTAGCTTGGAGGAGGCTGAGAGGAGACCTCATTGCTCTCTACAACTACCTAAAAGGAGGTTGTAGTGAGGCTGGTACTGGTCTCTTCTCTCAATTAACTAATGACAGGACAAGAAGTAATGGCCTCAAGTTGTGCCAGGGGAGGTTTAGATTGGTGCTTCGAGACATGGTCTAGGCATCAGAGAGATGTTGGATGCAGGTTGGACTCGATGATCCTAGAGGTCTTTTCCAACTTGAATGATTCTATGATATGGAGTTCTGAAATCTGAGGCTGGACAAGAATGAGTGAAAAGATAGAATCAGGGCTTTAAAAGTCATGTTATATTATATTAGGTCCCATTCACATACCTCAGGTAGAGCATCTTTATCTACAGTTCTTCACAAAATGAGGAACATATTCACATGAAGTGAGGAACACAGCTTATAGGTCTCCTAAGTAAATGTCTCAGCATAGTCACAGTCCCATAAACCATCACTGCTAGAAAATAAAAATGCTGAATCTTGAGTACATTTCAATTCTTTTCCATTCACTCCCATTTCTGAGTTGCACTCCCTTAAACAATTCCTATGTCCTACCTGAGTGTCTTGGGATGATAGCTAGGTGGCATGGAAATTGCCTCATGTTGTTTGACCTTGTCAAATGAAGATTGAGAAGATATTACTGCTCATAAAAAGCATAGCAAATTCCTTTCTGAAGGGAAGGCATCACCTCACAGCTGTAAGAACAAGGACCACACCTAGGTCTGTGGTACTGAAAGCTGAACTTACATTACAGCTTGCCAAGTGTGCTGCATTCTGACTGGCGGGATAAGAGAAGTGTCAAGAATTGTTCCTTGATTTTATGATAATTATTTGCATGAAGCTACTCAACCTAAAATGCTCAGTGTTAGCTTAAAAACTTAGTACTATTTCCTAGAGATATCTAAGAAATCTTCAATTTGAATAAAACCAGTTAGCAGTCCTAACAATAAATATTACGTTCTCACTAAGTACTATGCGTATGCAATTAAGCAGCTGTTCAAATGATCCTAAGTATGTCCCTAAGATGACATTTAGTTTCCTAATTGGTAAGCTTGATAGACTGATCTTTTGGTTTGCAATAATACTTCACCTGTCAAAAAATATTTGCTTCTCAGTACAAATTGCAGACAACCCAGCTGTTGGACTACTGCTTTTTTTTACTATAGTTATTTCATTGGGGAAAACCACAGTTGTTTACCATGATCCTCATTATTATTGTTGTTGTTAGTTTGTTCTTGTTACGAGTCTGCAGAGATGATAGGCTAAAATAGCAACAGTTTTGCAACTTAACTTATAGTAGAGACATTAGGGTACATTATAATTACTGTCCTTTATAACAGAGCAACACTAACAGATCTATTTTTAAATAGCTTATTTCAGATAGTGCCTTCTCATTCATATCTGTCAAACTATCTGCCTTCTCTGAATAAATCTGATTTTCTTATTTTTAATCTCCTGTTCACTTGCAGAATCAATATGGTTCAAAGAGGACTAGCATCTGTCTCAGCAACAGAATAGTTTATAAATGATCAATCTGTTATAGCTATCCAAATGTGTGGACAATAGTAGGTTTATATAAAAATTACCAAACAGGAGAGAGAGTTGCACAGATATAACTAAAATTCTAGTTTTAGCCAGCAGCATGTATAGTTTCTAATGCACTGTAAACTAGAAAAAATCCAACCTTACATAGCACGGCCTGAATTTAAGGGATTAGTTTTCTAAAGCAAACAACATTATCACTATTAGTTAAGCACACTCAGTCTTGTAAAAGATACATAAATAACAGACCAAACTCTATTAACTAGTTCAGGCATAGATGCCAAGATACCAACCTGTTGTGCTCATACTTGTGACTTTTTCTTACAGCAGCTGGCTAAAGGACCACATTACCCTGTTCGTTCAAGGAACAAAGGTCATGGAAGAAACTAGAAAGAAATCTTGATATGTTTTCATAAGTCCGTATGTTTCAACTAAGACTATTTCAGGAAGAGAGTTTTCTCATCATCCCAGAAAACAGAAATAAAATATATAAACTAGAATGCTTTTTGAGGGCAGTTAAGCTTTCTCTTCTGTGTTTCAGGTAGCAGAACCTGAAACACAGAGGAGAAGGAGGAGTTCCTCTTGAACAGGTCTGAGTTACAAAACAACAAGCTCTAGAAGACGATTTCTCATCAGATCAGTGTGTCCCCTTCAGTAACACAGAAGTGAAACATCTTCATACACAGAGCATGATGATCTTGAATGCCACAACAAAATGTAAATTCTGAAAGGGGTGCCATTTTTTTCCATATAGATTAAAAAGTGAAGAACTAGTCTATCTTTTTAGTAGGACATAAAGTGCTGTCTTTTAATGATATCCAGAGGTTCAAATTTACCTGTAAACTACAATCCTTAGGATGCTCAATGCTCATTAATAGTTGCTAGCATGGAATACATGTGAACAGCTCATTGCATTGACCCTTCTAGCATCAGTTGGTTCCAGGGAAGAGAAATAATTGGTTTTGTCCTGACCCCAAATATATTGCTTAGCTGCACCTGTATGTGTAAGAGCTGACTTGTGGCTGACTGCTGGGAAAGTGTGCCAAAGGCAGGATAGATTAAAGCTGGTTACCTTCACTTAGAATAGCCCCCAGGTAGATTTGTTGGCTGGAATCTCTGACCAAAGAAGAAGGGACAGCTCTACCTTTTTACGCATGTTAATCTAAATTCCTTTGTGTTGCTCGTCATTTCCCACCACAGCCAAAGGTTTCATTCAGCTTAATAACTTGTGAATTGTCTGGGACTATGTAAGCTACAGCAGCTTCTTTCTTTCTAGGTACTCCTAAGTACTGAACATATTTGTACTGAACAGACAGACTCAGCTCTCCGTCAGCAGCATTTAGCAGCTTATACTCCCTCAACTAGCCCTAATATATTGTTGTCAAAGTATACACTAAGATTACATCCTTGAATTTTTAAAACAAACAAACAAAACACAAAACAGGGACTGCAAGCCGTATCATCTGCACATGCACTGAGGATACTTAGGTGCCAAATATAGAAATCACTGTGTAAGTCATACTGTCATTGAGCATTTCCTCCACAGTATTTCAGACATGGATGCAAAAATCTTAGCTTACTTGCTGGTCTTTGAATACTCTGGGTGAGCAGGCCCTGCTTTCAACATAACTGTGCCACAGCTTAGTAGGCAGGGGGTGCACAGACACGTAGCTTTTAACTGAGAATTCCACTTGGCTGCTGAAGCAGCATAGATGGGAACTTGCCTGACATGCTCTTTGGCAGCATGATACATTAACTGACATACTGGTGGAGACCCAATTGTCTGCATGGGAGACTGCCCTGCAACAGACACCAAAAAGACAGGTGTAAGGAACCTCGTCAGGAATAATTAAAAACCAGCTTGCCTTAAGGTGAAGTTTCTTCCTGTTTCCACATAGCAAAAAGCTGGTGTTCAAGCAGAAGAGCTATTAGGCTTTGCAATATATTTTTTCCAGCTGCAGGCATGACTCTCTTGAATTTTCATACAAATGCCTAATGCCCTCATGAAGGTCTACACATTGATACCTGTGCATTTAATTTACTCAGCCTTCTTATGCACTGCATATTATAGATAACATATGGAGTAAATGTGAGCAATAACTTGTTAATCTCCCATTGCTTTTCTGGCAAACAGTTTGCCTCTGTGAGACTTTCTTGCATTGTTTCTCACTCTTCTGGTGAAGGACAGATATCAGGTGCCTAGGTGAGCCCCACTCCTTTCCCTCCTGGTTCTCACCCCTACCTGCTCAGGGTGCTCATATACTGCAGGACATTCCAGATGATGGCTGCAGAAACAGGATGTAGGATTTCTGCTATCACATGACTGAAAAAGGTGAGATCAGGGTATTTCTAATGCTTTTGCCATTACTGCCTTCCTTCCATGCTGGTGGAGTTGAGGACAGATATGATAACAACACAAGATGCATTGTGACATGAGAGCCTTCGCATCTCAAATTATGGAAAAAAGTTAAGTGCTCTAAAAACAGGGATCAGCCTGAGAAGAAAGAGAGTGGGGAGAGTTCTCATAGAAAACAATTGTCCTTTGGCACAACATCTGTGACCCCAAGCCTGTCCCTGTGCAGTTCTAGCCACAGCCAAGACATCTTGACAACTGACCCCTTGGAACTATCATAAGGACATTTCAACCTTGCCTTAGAACTGGAGGAAGGAGATCCATGATGTCCAATCACTACTTGCATGCTTTGATATAGTGAGTAAATCGCTTTCTTCTGATTGTGAAAACAACCTTGCCATAGACTTCACATGAAAAAGTAAATGCCTACTGCCTGAACTACCACCAAGCATTTCATTTTGCTGCAGCTCCCCATAAGAGGCTATTAAACCTCATTGTCATTGGTATGAGATTCAGACAAGGCTCCCATTTTGCCTCCCACTGCATGATGAGAGAGAATTTATTTTCTGCATGTAAGTTTCCACTAGGCTGAAATAGATCAGTAATTTCTCCACTAATCTTGACTACCCAAGGCATGGAAAACATATCCTGCCATGTTTCCCCAAACGGCCTGCAGAACTAGAACACATTCATATATACATACATACATGCATTGTTGTCCTCTTGTTAATATGTATGGATGGTGCTAGAGACCACAAATTCCCCTCAACACCTTGTGCTCAATATGCTTTCTGAAGAGGACAATATTTGTTCAGTCTCAGATGCTGTAGATGGAGCTGACTGTCAGTCAGCATACATGTAACCAGATCTGTCAGTATTACAAGTTTGCAGAAACTCCTTAAAGTGCAACAGACTCAAATTTTCTAGGACCGGACTCATTCTAGTGTGATGTGCCTTTTAAAATAAACCTTTACACTCTTTGTACTACCATGAATGTTTTACACTTGTTTCCTTGTAGTTTTTGTATTGACTTTTTACTATCTTGAAAGAATTCAATGCTATACTCCCTTTTTAACTTAAAAACATTAAAAATAATGTTGCTCTTACGGTGTAAGAAAGAGTCAGAACTGTGTTGGCTGTTCCAGTGCAATTATTCTGGAGTACCACCTATCCCATTATGGGACTTTTCAGTAACTATTAATTGTGGCTCCTCAGTCTTCAGTTTCTGGGGTGACGGGGGGAATCCTTAAATCCATACACGAGTAGTAGCTGCAGGATTTGTGCTATTCTAACCTTGACAGCTGGAGAAATATACTAAGTTCACAGCTAGTTCACAGGGAGCCACCAGATGGGCATAGATTGGAACAGCTGGGTTTATTTCCTCTTTAGACAAACAGAACGTATCTTTTAATGTAACGTCTTCATTGGGGTCTTGCTTAACAAGGCCATTTCCATTTCCCTTCCTATGTGCTGGTGGACATTTGCATTTCATTTCTTATGTATTGGTGAGGTGGACAAGTGTATAGATTACGAGTTTTCCTCTCAAGCTCAGCTTCATGATTTCATGCTCCCTCACAAAGGATAGATACAAAACTACAGCCCTGAAGTTCTGCTCCTCCTTAAAGAGAATCTTTCCTTAAGCAGGTACTAGTCTGTCTGAAGGGAAACATAAGCTCTGTCATTCTGATCATTCTCATGCAGCTCTGGCAGGCAACACACTTGATCCCAAGAACACTGCTATTCTCTTTTTAACGATTGAAGTAACTTGTGGAACTGGTACCCTCCCCTGACCACACTTGACAAGAACCTGTGAAAGAGTTTCACCTCCCTTGTTCCAATTGTGTATTTGGCTCTGACTACTGCAGGTCTGCATTTTCTTCAGAAACAGTATTCAAACAGGTGTGCCCATTTATGTAGCTGGTTAGGGTGAGAAAAAGAGCAAGTATTTTTCAAGAGCAAAGCCCTTCAGACTTTTTTGTCATGCTCTTCAATGTCTGTAAGGGGGACAGAAGAGAACAAAACCCAAATTTTGGACACTCAGGATTTCAGAATATCACAATTTATGTCTTTCCTCTCAAGAATGGGCCTGTGAGATCCAGAAACTATTTGTTTCCCTCTCCACTTGCAGATTTAGCAGGATGGATTCTAGGAATCCTTATTGTTCCATTCTGTTGCGGTTCCATAAATACAGTTGTGTAGCACCAAGGACTTGCTGTTTCCCTCCTGGATCATGGAGCACATGAAATAGCATAAAATTTCGAACCATTTACTCTCAACCTCTTTACCATGTGATATGTCGTCCTTGTTTGGCTAGGATAGGGGTAATTTTCAACAGAAGTTGGGAGGGAACCACAGCTGGGACACACCACCAAACCAGCCAATAGATTATTTAATACCATACTGATGTATGGTACTGACGAGCAGGCCAGAGCCACATGGTTGGGCTGGGTTGGTGCCGTCACTCAAGCAAATGTGGTCTACACAGTTTATATCACTTGCTTTATGTATTGTCTCATTACTGGTATTGTTGATACTGTTATTCTTCTCCTTTTGCATTGTTGTGTTAAATTCTCCTTTTCTCAACCCACAGGGTTTTGTATTTTCCTCCTTCTTCTCCTTTCTGTTCATGGGGTGGGGAGGGGCAGCGTGTGAACTGCCACATGGTGCTCAGGTCCCAGGAGTGTCTAAGCCACGATAGTCCTTTCTGGTGCCCAATGTGGGGCATGAAGGGTTGAGATAATGACAAAATCTGACCAAAATGTATTAAAACAATTTTGTTATACACTATTTTTTAATATATTGTTTGAATACTGCATGTCCACAATGCTGGTCCATTTTTTTGCATGGTAGTGTTCTGTAAATCCTTATGTCCTCTATGTGTTCCCAGTGATGGTGTTTATCATCTCTGCGAAATGGGTCAAGATTCTTGTGTTGCTTTACTGGATATTGCTGACTTATGCTATGATTATGCCACTGGTTGTGAGGTTAAGCTGGTATGTGTATGCAGCCTTGTTGTTTGTTAGTGACCTCGCCCCATCTACGGGTGAGACAGGGGAGGAGACTTTCTCAGTTTTTGAGGATTTTGTCTATCCTTGGAATGTCCAGGCCAGCATGCTCTTAGTGCTATGACTTCTGAATGTCTGCCAAGTCTAGGGTTATATGATTCTTTTCCAATAATATCACCCAGAGATCTGCCCCGAGGCTGGATAGTTACGAGTGGCAAGGTGTGTGGGAGAGTGTGCCTAGGCCAGTGGTTAGCTCCAATGTTTTGGAATTTCACCCCTAAACAAGTACAGAATCCCAGTAAACTAGTAAAGTATTTAGAAAAAGTGTGTTGTCAGCCTGGCAATTCCCAAGAGACACAAATCACTGAAATCTGTTGGTGACTTGCCCACACCTACTGAGTCCTCTTCAACACTATCCAGTGCCCTCAAGGGGAAGAAAAGGTCTCTGGACCTAAAAACAGACCAACTGGTACTGCAGCTGAGCCAGAGAACCAACCTGTGCTGGTATCAGTTGCCCCTATATAGAAAAAGAAATATACCAAAACATCAGTTTGCATAGTGAGAGATGAAGATGAACCAGGGCCGTCACAAGAACAGGAGGAACTGCCAGAGGTGATCACCCAATCCCTATCCCTGAGTGTGCTGTGAGATATGCAGAAGGATTTCAGCCCTTGGAAAGCAGGTGCAGACCCTCAGCCTTTGGAGGCAACTCCTGTCAAGTGTAAGGGAAAGGCACCCCTTCAAGAAGGATGTTACATGTCACCCAGGCAAGTGGACCATCATGGAGAGATGTATTCGGTACCTGAGGCAATTAGATGATTTATAATGATCTGAATAATGAGCAGTCACCCCTGGATCCAGAGCAGGTGCAATGCACACCACCCATGTGGTGGAAGTTTCTACAAAGTGCACCACCATCATATGCCAATTCATTAGCAGTAGTGCCCTGGAAAGATGGCCAGGAACAAATGGTGAATGAATTGGCTGGCCAGCTTTGGCAACATGAAAGAAGTATCTCTTCCTCCCTACAGGCCTGTGTTTCGGCTACGGAGGAACTGTCTTGGGAGGTCCAGCAAATGAAAGACATGTCCTGCTCTCCACCATGTACAGGCTATTAGGAGCAGACACTCCCCAGCCCAAGAGAAAGACCATGGAAGGTACACATCACGGGATACCGTATGTGACTTTTACCTACATGACTCTGGAGAGGACATGAGGAAGTGGGATGGACAACCCACTTCAGTCCTAGCTGCACAAGTACATGAGTTGTGAGGGAAAGCGATCATGAAAGGGGAGTCTTCCAAGAAAAATGCCACTCCAGTTTCCAGTGGGAAATTCCCCAGACAGAACAGAATGGCTGATCTTAAGTCTGACCCTCCTGAGGGGACCTCTAAGTCGTTTTCACAAGAAGTGAGTGACTCTGATAAGGATTAGAGGGTCCCTGCCTCAAGCCAGATGGAAGAAAGGGATAATTAGGTTTACTGAGCTGTGTGGATCCAATGGCCTCTCATGTCAGACCCGCAAGAGTATAAGGCTTCAGTAGAGACTGATGGACAGTGCATAAAACCATTGAGCTATAGTAGGGCTGAGCACATCTGTATCTCTGGAGTGACAGGGGGATCCCAACAGCTGACCCTGCTGGAAGCTGAAGTGAGTCTAATTGGGAAGAACTGCCATAAACACCCCATTGTGACTGGCCCAGATACCCCGTGCATCCTGGGCATAGAGGAGAGGGTACTTCAAGGACCTGAAAGGGTATCCTTTGGTCGGCCTTTTGGTATAGCTGCCCTGGAGGCAACTGAACGATTGCCCACCTTAACCGGTCTCTCACGAGCACCCTTCTGTGGTAGCGTTGATGAGGGTTGAAGAGCAGCAAGTGCCAATTGCTACCACGATGGTGCAATGGCAGTAATATTGCATCAGTCAAGACTCCCTGATTCCCATCCAGAAGCTGATCTGTCAGCTAGAAAGCCAGAAGATGATCAGCAAAACTCACTCACTCTTCAACAACTATCATGGCCTAAATAAAGTTATGCTGCTTAGTGCTGCTGTGCCAGACATGCTAAGGCTTCAATGTACCTGCAGTACCTTGATGACATCATTGTATGGGGCAACACAGCAGAAGTAGTTTTTAAGAAAGGGAAGAAAATCACTGAAATCCTTCTGAAGGCTGGCTTTGCCATAGCATGAAGTAAGGTTAAGAGACTTGCACAGGAGATCCAGTTTTTAGGAATAAAATGGCAAGACAAGCATCATCAGATCCCAATGGACATGATCAACAAGACAGCAGCTATGTCTCCACCAACCAGTAAAAAGGAAACACAGGTGCCTGTGGAGTTCTGGAGGATGCACATCTCAGAATACAGCCTGACTGTGAGCCTGCTCTATCAAGTGGCCTGGAAGAAGAGCAATTTTGAATGGGGCCCTGAGCAACAACAAGACTTTGAACAAATTAAACAAGAGATTGTGCAGGCAGTAGCCCTTGGGCCAGTCCAGGCAGGACAAGGTATTACAAATGTGCTCTACAGCAGCCAGGAAGAATGGCCCTACCTGGAGCCTCTGGCAGAAAGCACCTGTGGAAACCCGAGGCCGACCTCTAGGCTTTTGGAGTTGGGGATACAAAGGATCCGAGGCCAACTACACTCCAACTGAAAAGGAGGTATTGGCAGTGTACGAAGGAGTTTGAGCTCCCTCAGAAGTGGTTGGCACTGAAGCACAGCTCCTCCTGGCACCCCAACTGCTGGTGCTGGGATGAATGTTCAAAGGAAGAGACTCCTCTACACACCATGCAATGGATGCCATGTGGAGTAAGTGGGTCACACTGATAACACAATGGGCTTGAATAGGGAACCCCAGCCACCCAGGAATATTGGAAGTGATCACAAACTGGCCACCAGAGCAGGAGGTGACATGTGCTGAGGAAGCCCCACTATATAACAAGCTGTCAGATGAGGAGAAGTGCTACGCCCTGGTCACTGATGGGTCCTGTCGCATTGTGGGAAAATATCAATGGTGGAAAGCTGCTGTGTGGAGCCCCACATGACGAGCTGCTGAAGCTACTGAGGGACAGGGTGAATTGAGCCAGTTTCCAGAGGTGAAAGCCATCCAGCTGGCTTTGGATATTGCTAAGTGAGAAAGGTAGCCAGTACTCTGTCTCTACACTGACTCATGGATGGTGGCAAATGCCCTGTATGGTGGGTACAGGAATGGAAGTAGAGCAACTGGCAGTGCAGAGGTAAACCCATCTGTGCTCCTGGATTATGGCAGGATATTGCAACTTGGGTGGAGAACTTGGTTGTGAAAGTACATCATCCAGATGCCCAAGAGTCGGGCCATCAGAACAACCAGCAGGTAGACCAGGCTGCCAAGATTGGAATCACTCAAGTGGATTTGGACTGGCAACATAAGGGTGAATTATTTACAGCTCAGTCAGCCCATGAGACCTTGGGTCATCAAGGAAGAGATGCAACATATTTATATATATATATATATATATATATATATGTGGGCTCAAGATCAAGGGGTGGATTTGACCATGGAGAGGTCATTCATGAATGTGAAATGTGCTGCAATCAAGCAAGCCAAGTGGTTAAAGCCCCAGTGGTATGGAGGATGGAGAAGACCAATGTGTACTGCATGGGGACTTAACTTTGGGTAAGAACAGCCAGAGAATTGTTAAATGACTGCTGAGTATGGCCTAGATGGTACAGAATAAGGGGTGGATAGTGTCCTGGTTCAGCTAGGATAAGGCTAATTTTCAACAGAAGTTTGGAGGGAGCCACAGCTGGGATAGACAACCGAACCAGCCAATAGGTTATTTGATACCATGCTGACATCATGCCCACTACATAAGGACAGTGGCTGGGAAGGCGGTCAGGCTGGGCTGGCACCATTGCTCAGAGCAAACTTGGGTCTATGCAGTTTATTCCACCTGCTTTATATATTGTTTCATTACTATTACTGTTATTACTGTTCTCCTTTTGTGCTGTTGTATTAATTTCTTCTTATCTCAACCCATGAGGTTTATATTTTCCTTCTCTCCTTCCTGTTCAGGCAGTAGTGGTGGGGCAGCGGGTGAGTGGCCATGTGGCGCTCAGCTCCCAGCTGGGTCTAAAGTTGCAAAGTTGTGAGGTTGTAAAGTTGTCTGATACTGTTTGTTGGCAGAGAAAAGGCAACAGGTGTTTGTGATCTGTCCAAGCTATTATTCCACCTCCTCCTCATGTTATTATAACTTTTCCTCTCCAAACCCATTCCCAATGTATGATGTCAACCACATTTAAATGCCACCAGTTATGCAGCTCTGCTTCCAAATTCTGGCAAGACTTTGTTTTTGTTCATGTAAAAGGACATGTAGTGTCTGCTCTCTGGGTGCATTAAGTCTTCAAGTACCATAGTGACACCTCTTTTTCTTGCAGTGAAAAGTCCTCTGAATTTCTCCAGAACCTTTCCAGAGTTTGAGACTAGTAGAATAAGGATGGTGTAAGCATCACACTTCAACTGGTTCAAGCTGATTCAAATGGACTCGCATGAGCTGGATGCTGTTTAGAATCTTTTTCTGATGACCAATAAGGGTGATGCCAATACGCTGGATATCTCTGCAAGAGAACAGAGGATGTGGAAGGTGTTAAAATGGTCTTCTTATTCTGAACAGTCCCAGTCCATTTCCCTGTAGATCCAAATCAATGTGTATGGATATATGTGTATGTGTGTCTTTGTCTGAGAAACAGTTGACAAGCCTTCTGATTTTGCTTGGCAAATGTATGTGGGTGGAGGGGGTAACAGCAGAACTTGGTAGGTTACAATACAAAAAGAAATAGTGAAAATGGGCCATGAAAATGTTCAGAGGGCTGGAACACTTCTCCTACAAAGGCAGGGTGACAAGAGCTGGGGTTGTTCAGCCTGCAGAAGAGAAGGCTCTGGGAAGACCTTCTTGCAGCCTTTCAATGTATAAAGGGGGCTTACAAGAAAGACGGAGGGAGACTTTTTACAAGTGACACAACTAGGGACAATGATTTTAAACTGAAAGAGAGTAAGTTTAGATTGGATATAAGGAAGGGTAGTGAGACAGGAACACATTGTCAGAAGAAGTGGTAGCATCCCTGGAAGCATTCAGAGACAGTTTGGATGGGGCTTTAAGCAACCTGATCTACTGAAAGGTATCCCTGCTCATGGCAGGGGGGCTGGACTAGATGATATTTAAAGGTCTCTTTCAACCTAAACGATTCTAAGATTCTTAGAATGTTCCTTTTCCTGGCTCCCATCTTCTACATAACACTTCAACCCACTATATGGTATGGCTGGTTCTTAAAAGTGGTTATTAACTGTGGCAGTTGTCATGAACATTCTGATGTTAACAGTCTCTCTGCAACACTGACAACATGTTTTATAGTCTACATAGGATCTGTACCAGTGCTTATAGAATCAGATCACAAATGTACAGTGGTATGGAGGGTTTCCAGAGACCCTAATATGCTGTAAGAAACAGGAGCTACTTTGCTCTGGCTTTCCTCTCCTTTTTCATGTGTACGTATTCTCCATATAGACCTTACTAAGTACTTCTCAAACTGCTTTCAGTTGCTGCACGGAAAAGTCAGTGTCTGATATCGTCTGCTCTCTGCTCCTCTACTTACTCCAGAGTCATGCGTGATATGACATCAAATGTAATCAGACCAGCCTGGTCAAAATTCTCCTTGTAATGGCCCATCTTGATAGCATCCAACCACTCATGGGCATTGCTGAGTGAAGGGAAATCTGGAGGACAGTTGCTCAGGAGAGGCTGAGATGGTCTGCAAAAGAGACAGGTTCTAAAAACCCAAGTTATCAACATCAGCTGACAACACTAGTAAGGTAAGAGATATGAGAGAGAGAGAGAGAATGCAATGCCTGAAAAGCCCAGAATGGATAACAATGATATTTGTTCTTCATGCCTTGGTTCCTGAAGTTCCACCTTGATGCCCTGCTTCTAATTACCTTTGTTCCCATTTCTGCCTGAAAATAATCAACCCAAGAAATTGGTCCTTCCTTCCCATTTGATACTCTTTCAGGCACATTGTCTTCTTTTTGCCCCAGATCTTTCCACACTTTCTGGGTCCAGACCTATTGGCTGAGCAAAAAGTTGCAGTGAGGAGGCTTCTGAGGCAGAGATGAGACCTTATACCTTTTTGTCTTTGTGACTAGTTCTCCCTTTCCTAGATGCACTCCTTGAATCAGAAAATAACACATGAAATAATAAGTGTATTTTTTCAACTCCAACACCCATCAAAGCACAGCAGTAAAAGGCCAAAGAAATGGCACATAGCATTTTCTCTTTTCTCCATCATCTGAATCTGTCCAAAAAGTGTAACTGTCTTTATGTGCTGCTTTTAGTAAAATGGGCATAACTAGGCACTTTCCTTCTCCCCCAGCTGTGGAGTACATTCCACTGAGACAAGGTTTATACTACAAGGAAAAACCCTCCAGGTCAGCAGGATGCAATTCTGTTATCTGCCCAATGGCCATCTAATCTTGGTGCCGTTTACCCCACTAGAGGCTTCTCCTTTGCTGACCTCCTGTCTCTGGTTCCATCAGGCTGAAAAACGCAATTGGGAAAATATGGGATGCAAGCTGCAGTTCTAATTAGCCTTGGCCACAGATTTCCTTCCATCCATAAGGTAAGGGCTTCTTCTCCTTCCTCACCTCTTGTGATCACACAGTATTGTGTGATCATAGAATACCTAGTGCAGCTGCATGCAGATGTCTCCCTCCCTTCATTCCCTAAGATCCCTCACTTGTTCATCCTCAGTGTATGTCATCAAGAGATTTATCACCTGTCACATTCAGCACCCACAACTCCTCATCATCCATTAAGGGAATCATGATATACAGTTCTTCCACCTCCTCTCATATTTTTCCTTCTTGTTTCCTGTTTCAGATGAGAGAGTTGGAAAAAATACTATATAGCCTCATTTACTGCTTGTTTTTCCTCATTATGCCTACCAAGAGACAAGCCCTATTATTTTGCACTAAATCCTATCTCACCTGCTGCTCCCAGTGCCAGTGGCTTTGAGGGCAGATGGCTTGCGGATCATTTTATCTAGGGCACTGACTATTTGCTCAAATTTGGGTCTCTGGACCCTCTCCTTCTGCCAGCAGTCAAGCATCAGCAAGTGCAAAACAGTTGGGCAGTCTGGGGGTGGTGGCAGGCGATAGTCCTGGTCAATGGCATTAATTACCTGCAGCAAAAGAATGATAAAGCTTTATTACAGCTGGAAAAATAAAAGACAACAAGCTTCAATCACTTAGTGGTGTATTACTTTCTTCTACTTGAAATGACACAGGACAGAGAGGCAGATGTACATTCTCACCACTTCTGAAACTTACATCCTGATTGGACATGTCCCAGTAAGGCCTCTCACCATAGGACATCACCTCCCACATGACAATGCCATAGCTCCAGACATCACTGGAGGAGGTGAACTTGCGATACTGGACAGCTTCAGGGGCAGTCCAACGGACAGGTATTTTGCAGCCCTAGAAAGCAGTCAGAGAGCAACCAGAATGTTAGTGAGATAAAGATTATTTGTGAAAATGACATCACTGAATTGATCAGGTGCCGGAAGCAAAACACAACTTTCAGCATGGGATACCAGTCCAGTTGATGCCATCTTGTAGACCAGGGGTCCTCAAACTACAGCCCGCGGGCCGGATATGGCTCCCCACGGTCCTCAATCCGGCCCGCCGGTATTTACAGAACTCCCCACTCCACCCCTGCTGGGGGGAAGCCAAGCAGCCGCAGATGGCTTCCTGCCACTTAATCCGCGCCCCGGCCAGAGCCCGGGTGCGGCAAAGTTCCTTCAGTCCCTTCTGGCCACCCTTT